>UZAE01014296.1:0-12667 GCA_900617975.1 Rodentolepis nana | reverse complement strand
ACATGCATTGAAAAAAAAAATGAAAAACGCTTGGTTATGTCAAGAAACTTGATTTATGGATCCCTCACCAGTTAAAGGAAATTCATTTGACGCAACGGATTAGCATCTGTAATTCGCCGCTACCGAAACGCAATGAGAATGATCCATTTCTGAAGAACCTAGTTACTGGCGACGAAAAGTGGATAGTTTATAACAATGTTGCTCGCAAGAGATCATGGGTGAAGCAAGATCAACCAGCCCAAACAGTATCAAAAGCAGAGATTCACCAAAAAAAGATTATGCTGTCAGTCTGGTGGGATCACAAAGGAATTTTGTATTTTGAACTCATGGCGCAGAACCAAACGATAAATTCAAATGTGTATGTTGAACAACTCGAAAAACTGAAGGATGCAATTGAAGATAAGCGGCCGGCATTATCAAATCGGAAGGGTGTTGTTTTCCATCATGATAACGCAAGGCCCCACACATCTTTGGTTACTCGGCAAAAATTATTGGAACTGGGTTGGGATGTTTTGTCACACCCACCATATAGCCCTGACCTTGCGCCTTCGGATTATCATTTGTTTCGTTCCATGCAAAACTCTTTAAATGGTAAAATTTGTAACAACGCGGATGATGTCGGATCACACCCAATTCAGTTTTTTAATAGCAAAGACCAGACATTTTACGAACGGGGAATTTTTACTCTGCCAGAACGATGGAAAAAGGTCATTGACAAGAACGGCCAATATTTAATTGAATAAAGTCATATTTTTAAACAAAAATTCCGAATTTGCCTTCTTATTTGAAGTCGGCAATGACTTAGTTGCCAACCGAATAGAATGAGTCATATACGCACGAACTACTTCAATTTCACCAATAAAACAGGCCTCAATTTTATTTTATCAACGTCAATGTCATTTGATTCAGTATTTCTGGTGTACAAACTGGGTTATGGCGTTTGTGTTCTTCTAATGTGACAAACGGAAGTTCAATAGGGGGGAAATGATTGATCACCTGCTACCTAGCCTCCGATAGCCAGTATTTTTGGGAAAATTTTATGGAAAGCCTTAACAAATGTGAAATTTACGTTCTATTTCAGTTAAAGCTTTTCTTTCCTGCAAATGGCCCTTCAACGCTTCGCAAACGGGCGAATTTAACGATCATTTGACAATGAATTGTCGATATATATATTTTTGGCCTGTAAAATTATTAATTTTGATCTAACAATTCCCACAAAAAGCTGTTTATAAGTAAGTTTGAGTGTTAGATCCACATTAAATATTTTTAAGACCTTCTCGATTGATCTATTTATAAACGGGCTAATATTTGTCGAGAGTCTCAAGTGATCAGATGGATCGTCGCTTTCGGTTTTGAAGACTGAGAGCGGCGATGTTCGTAATGGCGATCCCTGATCCAGACACCACTATGAGGCGGTGTCTGATATCTAAACTATTAAGGAATAAGAATCTCTTACACTGTCTTCTCGAGTCGTGATATGAGAAGTTATCTTTTCACATTTATGATGATAATAGTCCTTACGTAGAGCGGAGGATAAATGGGTAACATTGCTGTAAATATTAACTTTTGGTACGCCCTAATCGTCGAATACTTGCCGAAGGCTGTGAATGAGGATCCCAGATTATGGCGGACTTAATCGCCATACTGTCCCACTGCTTTGAATACTAATCAACCAAGATTATCTAGGAGGTTTCTAGAATGGGCTTAGTAAGGTTGAGGACAATGTGAACCCAAGGAGAGTTACCTAGAAGGTATAAAAGAAAGTACGCCTTGTCTACACTCTGTTCAACAGTTTCTCGCTACTTCATTTAGGAGAGAAGCAGGTGTGACAAGACTGTCTTCCTAGGGCTGCTTACTTTTAGCATTCACTAGTGTCATTGGCTTATGGCGGTAGGTATGCACGGATTCAGTTAGAATATAATTATACTGACCGAAAAATTTGAGGACTTGGTCATAATGGACGATTTTCTAGTTTAAGAGGCAAAAGTACAACAAAATTCCTTATGTTCCTTTAGTCAGCACCATTTAGTTTATTGGTGTTCAAGCAGGCAGAATGTTGAGACTGTTTTTTTGGCTTTGGCGTGGTAAGCTCAGGGCCTAGTCGAGACGAAACAACTTTAGGCATGGAAAATTTCATGGAATTCGGCACATAACGTTCTCTGACTGATGTTCGCCTAATCTCGAGCTGACATTGAGGAGGAAAGTGAACCGGAGATTGAGCAGATTGTTTTGGAAGGATTTAGAGAAATTGTGGTAGTATATGTGTTAGAAATATTCGAAGGTGCGTTGGTTCAAATTTTCAATCAAACTTTTTAGGCCTACTGGCAAGATCAAAAAATTTACAGTCTCGAGTACTCCACTGTCTGTTGAAAAATCGAAGAATTTGTCAGGCCTCCGTGGTATTGACTAATTTGCCTTCAAGATAACAACGAATCAAAGAACCCACTAGAAGCATGTAGATGCCTTAATGACATGTATTACTCCAAAATTGTGTAAGGCAAACACCATTTAATTCAGCATATATTAACAGACATTCAAATTTAATGAATAACTAACAGTAGGTTAATGGGGTATTTATTTTTTTGAGAAATGCATCTTCCATTTGAGACTACAATCATAGACATTGCCCACTTTTTTAACCACTAATTTACCTAAGTTAGTTAATGGTAGCAATTATAATTTTATTCATAATTGAAGGCTAACCTACCCATAATCGGTTAAAATCTTTTAATATTACCTTCATAAACTTTATTATTTATTGAATTATTTTTTGAGTGCATTGAAACCATGTTATTTGGCCTCTACTCTTTTATCAAGTTACAATGCAAACCGATTTATTTTGACCTCCTTTTAAAAGTGCCCTTTGGATAGTGCACACTATTTAACTGTGATTAGAAGTTAATTTTCTAACCTTCATCCTCAAAATTATCTCTCTTTCTCTCTCTCACTGAAAAGCTTATGAGGATTTGCGAAGCCCATAATTAATTCAATTCTTAAAGAAATCTAGCATTTTTTAGGATTGTTCAGATCTGAACCTAAACTTAACATAGTATTCCCAAACATCTCAAGGAAAATTCCTGTTAATGAGCAGAGATGGAGAGAGAAAACAATTTCTAGCATGATCTTGAACCGCTAAATTGATGTCTTCAATAAGAGTAACAGTGGCGGCTGAATATCTTCATCCAGTTCGTGACTTAACTACCAACTAAAATCAGTTTTCGACCAATTAGGCCGAAAAGCAGTGAAAGTAGGTGTTAAGTTTTCAAACAGTTTAGGCATAAACAGGATGCCGTTTAGTCATGAAAAAGTGAATTATAAACCCGGGGGGTGTATTGGATGAGGGGTGTACGTCTTTATGGCTTAAACAAAGAAAGCTGTAATTTTGTTTATAAATTTTGCGCCACGAGAACCGGGTATGTGTTCAGGTGGAAGGAAGTCGAGAAGACTACCACCTGTTCACTTTCATTTAGACAGTAGAAACTCTTTTGTTAACTTAAAGAGGAAAAGGGGGAAAGAGAGTATTCATTAAACGTTTTAAATAAAATTCTAAGTCACATTATTGTGAATGAGAAAATCGTCCTGCCCAAGTTAACGAAGCAGACTCGATTCTCGAAGGAAAATGCTAAATGATGCGGTTCCGAGGTGTGCAATAGACTTACCTCCAAGTGATGCACCCTGGGCAACGTATTCTCATACGAAAAAAAGTCTATTGACCGGCAGTCGACTTCTGACTTCAAACTACCACGACCCTACTGTATGTCATATTCTACTCCTTCTACAGTACTTGCCTTACCTTTTTCTCTGCCTTTGTGTCAGTCTGTCTGTCTCATACATCTCTGAATCATTATTTTCTCACTCCTCCTCTCTCTGAAGTCCGAAGTCAGCTAAATGGCTAATGATAACTATCAAAACGTCTGCAATTTTAAGTAAAAAAATAAATGACGCCGTTCCATTTTGTATTATGTCAAATGAAATAGCAAATACATGGCCAAAATATCTCTCAGTTAATGAGGAGCAAATATTGAGCAAATTTTGAAAAGTCTTTATCAATTTTGTTCTTATTTTAGCTCCAATTCGTAATAAGTGGCTTCAATTACTTGTAATGTCTGCACCATTATTTGCTCGTTAAAAATTATACAGCGATTAATTGCGGAAAGTCCAGATGTGGTTAATTTGCCGGGTTTATTTCTCACCTAGCCATTTGTCCTACCTGAACATTAAATTAGAAAATTTGGTGTTTACGACGAAATAGCAGCTATGGCAAAGATTCGCCTTTTTCCAACCTGAATTTGATTATGTGGAATCCTGATTACTAGCGTAGGACTACACCATAAACTTCCTTTGAGACATGGAGAATTTATTATGATTGACCTCTTTGCCCTCGCATGTGTCTAGTCGGTCCATCTGGTCAGTTGCAATACAATCTTAACTATACAAACTAGACTGAGCATAGCATTGATGGGGTCTTCTGGAATTTTCCCATATAATGCTTAATACGCTATATGGCACGCTGCATTCAATTTCAAAATTACTTTTACAATGATATATATATATATATATATATATATATATATATAATGATTATCAGAGTCTCACTTAGTCAAGGTCATCGAGGTTATGAAAATAAGAAATCCACAATAATCTACACGTCACCTCTAAATTTTTAACTGTTGTCGCTAATACGGTATTTACTATCGTCATGAAGGAAGACTTCAAGTCTAAATCTGCTGTTACTGTCGATAGTCCCGGAGTTATTTCTACTGCGGTCCAGTGGATGTAAAAGGGACGCAGTTTGTAAATGGAAAATTTTTAATTCCTATGGTTTCAACACCCTTATTCCTAAAGGAATATTAGATCAATGGAAAGGACAATTATTACTTAAATCACCACCTTTCTCTAAACTGAAGAAATAGAAGCCCTACAGGCAAGGTCAGGATATCAACATGCATGTAGACAACCTATACCTAAAAGGACATTAATTAATAACTCTACTCAAGCAAACGATTATCGTCCATTTAAAACTGGAGGTGCTGTTCTCTAAATTACGAAAGAACATTTTGGGTATATAATTTAGTATTTTTTGAAAGTTCTAGCGCTTCATCTAAGTTCCAGTTTAAACTATTCCCTTACTACTTACTGTTCATTTCATAAATGCTAATTTTTATTAATTTTGGGAAGTAAGAACATCACCAAAAGTTTCCCGCTAATTTAATAAACCTCAAGTCCAAATAGCGACGATTGAGTCTGGTGGAAAAGAGGGCAGATATATGATCAGATAAAAGCTGACTGGTTCAATAATACGGATATGGACCTCAGTTGTCAATAGACCCTATCTACGCAGTTAATGTGGTCTTTTGTGCGGTTATTTAAGTGGCAACTAGTTTACGTGCGCGTAAATAAAAAAAATATTTTTACCCTTGCTCTCCCTCTCTCTCTCTTACTTGGAAATAAATATCTACCGCTGGAACAATGCAGAATTTATTATTTACACAGTGGTAGGTTGGTCGTTAAACCAACAAAAAGAAAATTTCCGGAAAATAAATAAGTCTGAAAGAAGAAAACTATTGCTGCACAAGGGGAGGGTTCCACGACTTTCTTTATATAAATAATGAGTCAGGAATGACATATAAGATAGGAAGTCTTCGGCCACCGTTTTGGAACAGTCTTGTTTCATTACACATAGCTAGTTTCCCCTGCTTTTGACAGAACATCTCCAGTTGAATTTAACTTGTTCAAGGAGATACTACTGGCGGAGAATTTTACCACCTTTTGAGGTTGTAGGGGGGTTGTTGAATTGATTGTATCGTCGAGATCTGAATTCCAATCTGAACTAATACTTCTTCTCATTGGTTGAAGGGTTGCTGACTTATAAGTATGACCATTAATTCTGGAGATATTGGGGTCATTGTTTTCTTGAGATGTCGTGGGCCACGCATCTGATTGAATGTTTAGTCCTATTAGTTTGTCTCCACAACTTCGTTGACTTGTTGATGGGTGACGTTGAATCAAAACGGGTACCTGAAAAGTACAACCGAATTCATTGTCAGACTTTATGCCTATTAAAGAGCTATGACTTAGCAACAGCCTACATGGTGATTGAGATAAGGGTAACCTAGCCTAACTGGAGTCTCCCATTATCACAAAATTTATCTAAAAATTCCCATAAATTAAATTTGTGCTATGTTATTTGCAACCTATGTCTAATCGCATCTGTGCTTCATGACTAACACCTATGAATGAGTAGTCGAAATCACTAAAACATTTATCAATAGGGTGATTAGACGGACACAGCTAATTAGTTTAGCAGTACCTTAATGAAATATATTGAATTAATCCAAAATAATGAAGTAAGTAAACAGATTTGTGAGCTTAGTTTATTGGGAATGCGCTCAATGAACATTATGATAAAATTCGCCATATGGTATGACAAATGAATTCTAAGTAGACAACCATCTGTCAAATTATTATAAATTCCAAAGCCATAAAGAGGGCATTTATTAGGAATATAACCACTGGATTTGGAAAAAAATGACGTGAAAAGGTTAAGATAGTGGAAGAAGGGCAAAGTAGACTTTGCAAGGAAAACCATTATAGCGCGCTAGATTAAAATAATTCCTTGCCTAATTGTTCATATATATAAACTCCTCTTAATTTCTTGCTTCTCTTAACTAACTGCATGTATAAGTTTATTAAAACATTCTTTGTGACAATAGACGAAACTGCTTCTTTGCCTGTCAACCAACCAACAGGGAGCTTCTTTAAAACAGTAGCATTTTATATGCTGGTTGTGGGAAGACTATCCCACTTTCGCTTCACCTTGGACATTGTTACACTTCTCTAGGAGTTAAAATTATTTTCTTTCCTGGAGTTTTTAATACAGCTTTGATGGTGAGACTATTTGAAAATTTCTCACCTTATTATTCCACACTCTGGAAAACGGTAGAACACTTTGTCGGGAAAACTAATTGGAGTATTAAAAAACTCACAAAATTTGGTGGTTTTTCCATTTAATATCCTTTTATGAGATTATTTATGTCGACTTTTAAATGCCTTGGAAGAGGATACACTTTTGGTGTTTGCTATCAGAATAAAATTGACATTTGATTGGAAACCACGTTTACGCAGATTATGCATCATGTACTTTCATTCAACTTTCTAAATGATGTCTTAAAATAACAACATCAACACGATAGTGTGTTAAGAATAAAACTGGTGGAAAAACATAAGAAAAGTGTGACTTGATTGTTCAATGTAAGCATATCCATTGAGAAGTTGCCCTCAAATTAGAATTCCACATTTTCAAGGATTCAAGAACATGCCTAGTTATCAACAATCAATGAAATTCGGAAGGCAGTTGCGCGAATGAAAATTTCGTGATGAATCACTACAGGGGGGGTGCATTCTCAATAAAATTTCTAGGTCAGCCAAGAAGTGCCATACGAAACTCAAGGCTACACATCTGAGAAAGAAGACCCCGAGAGATCCAAGAAAGCGGAGTAGGAATGCACAGATACAACTTTAAGTTCGAATAAGACCCTTTGGTCAGTTTTATTACAAGAGTAATAAAATCATTCAATTAATAGATCACAGAAAAACTTCCCAAACATACACTTCGATGGGAATTCTTAATGTACTTTTATAATTTTACAATATCTACACATGTTATCTATTGAACAGGTCGCCATTTAGCCTAAGAATAAAGTGATTTACTTATTTATTTATTATTATTATTTTTAATTACTTCAAAATGTGGGCTCCATGGACGAATTTTGGAACAGCGAATTCAGCATGAGGTTTCTCATCAACTTAATAGTTAAATAACCTTTGTACTCTAGGTGAAAATTCGTTTTAGTGTCATAACATTTAAAGTAAAAATATAAAATTGGAGTAAATCTTTGTTACATTTAAATAATTTATTAATTGATATATTATAAAATAACCGGAACAGGTTGAGTGGGATTTCGGTTGATCTTTTTTTCACTAGTATTTTGTGGCTAATATTTGGTGTGTGAATTTAACTTTCATGAGTCCAAAATAGGTGTTCGCTATTTCATCTGTTGGATTATTTGACAAATTCCTCCTAATATTTCAAACAAATACGAAAACTGGGATTAAATGGATTTTTGTCATGGAAAGGAAGTTTTTGATGCACTGTTAAAGAAAGAAACGATGCTGTTCCAAGATGACTTATCGTAATAACGCAAGAATGTATTAGTTCCAAGCAAATCAGTTTAAAAAAGACATGACCCCACCTTCTGTTGCAACAAGAATTGATATTCATATTTGCTGGGGTCGCCTTCACCATCGCCATTAGTTGGCGTCTCCGTGTAGGTAGCTGTGGCAGCCGAGGAGCACTTTCGAGGTTGTGTCACGAGGCCTGAGAGGAGATGAGCATTTTCCCCTGAACTGGTGTGGTGTTGACCTCCTCCAGCACCCACGCCCGTTTGATGACTAGTGATTCGAGTAGTCGTACAGACGGGATATACATGAGCAAATCCATTCGAGTAATTGTCTGATGTGGAGTAGAGAACTGTGGGTTGACCTTGAGAGCCGACTTCTTCAAGGTGAGAAATAGAAAACACCGTTGAGTGCAAAAGCCGAATATAAGAGTTCTGGGCAAATTTAAACATATTTTAAATAACAGAGAAGATGCTCGATTTACCAGTTTCATGCTTATTGTGGAATGACTTATTATTATAGTTCTTGAATGATTATCTACTCTAAAGTCAAAATATTGCGAAATGGTAATTCCGAGACCAGCAACGTTTAGGTTATAAATAACATCTTGGTGTTCCATTTATGGGAAACTCACATCTTGTTACCCACATTTTAGTTAATTTTAACTAGTATGAACATCATATCTGTGATTACTGATTTACCGGACGCGTACATTTCCAGCTATTTTATTAAGAAGTGCCTTTTCTTCATCATATTCGTCATCAAATTATAAGAAAAGACAGTTTTTATTAGTATCGGTTCAAAACTAAATAATTTCGAGCAGTAACAGAATACACTTGCATTAAATCAACGTTTTTAATACCTCGAGTTTTCAATTTCTACAGAAATTCTTCTTACATAACTTTTTTTAATTTTATTATTTAACTTTGTCGTTTATTCCACAAACTTTAAATTTTAAAAACCGCTTTGGTGGTCTTAAAACGGTGCATTAGTGGGCCACACTGAGTGTTGGAGAAAGAAAGAAATCCTGATTCGAAATTATATAGGAACCAAATTGTAAGTCATCATAAGGTATGCCGAGTGTCTACTGAGACGTGGTTTCATGATCATGATATGAGGCCAATTTGTCAGAAGTATTGTTATGGTTAGTTGTTGTCTCTCAGAATGCACCATTGATTGACATCCGTTATGGGATCATTTTGATCCATTGTAAAACTAGAAGCCAAATGACCTCAATAAACACCTGCAATTGATAATGTTGTACTAGAACACGTTGTATACTTTGAAATGAGTACTCATGTATTATTTTGCATAAAGATAGCGAGCAAAATAATGAATGGGAAGTCCAACGTGAGATAAATTTAAGATGATTGTATTAATGGTTTAAAATTTCTGTCATGTAAGGTAATCCCCGATACCATTAATAGGAATTGCAGTAATCTGATTCCAATCGTGTTACAATGTTAATGGGAAAGTTGCATTGCCTATCCTAATTCAACTAAACTCCAAGGAGCAACATGACATAGTCCTAACTATTACGTTTGTAATAAATGTCAGTCGAACCCGAAGTTAACGAGATATCCACGGATTGTGATGTGAGTGTTTAACTCTATTGAGAAATTGTGGCAACCAAAAGAAAGGTAAATGTAAGCGACACCAAAATATCTTCTCTTAAGTTAACCTGATAGCATTTCTCAGTTTCGTTGTGCTTACAAATATATTGAAGCAAAGAACCCGCTCCATTTAGGTTTACTTTTTGCATTCTGGAGATTTACCAGTTGAGAAAAGCAAAATAAATGAGCTACATATGAAAAGAGAGGAGACGAAGTATTTGCTCTTATAGGAGTTGTTCGTTCTTTGCTGTAGGGGATTAATAAGACTACGTCAATTAATTATTAACGACTCTCCCGCCAAGCAAGTAATAAAGGTCATTTTCCATCTCTGTGGCCACGCATGTATACGCAAATTAAAGCTTCCTATGATCATTTCCATACCAAATTAGGTTTCCTTCCTCCCAAGAGGACGTAATTACGTTTTATATTCATAAAAGGAAAGAGTGGTACTGATAATAATTAAGGAGGAGAACTATTTTTGAACATTTTTCCACGGCGTTAAAATCGATTTGTACCAAGGATTGCTTTTTTCTATTACTGATATATTTCCAATAATCAAACTCCAGTGACTTATCCAGTCTTTGCTAACTATTCACTTTATTAGCTTATCGATTTTTTTATCGCAAGAGCAAAGCACCTTTCCCCCCTCCTCCTCCTTTTATTAATCTGTCATCTATGGACCATCCAATGGGAACAGTATTTTATACAACTGTTTACAGGGCTTCTGCTTCGTTTACCACTGAAAACTCTGAGTTAGGATATTTTCTAAGTGGAGACGTATTCTAAGTTAGCGTCTTTCAGTTCTTCATTTTGAAATGTAGCCAGAGGTGCCATCGCCTTCTTTAGTCATCAATAATAACCCCATCTTCTAATTTTCGGGACCAAACTGGGTGGCTCACTTTAATTTCATTGAATGGTCAATGAGATTCACGGCCATAAAAGGACGATTTGGTAGTAAATAGATTGTAATGTAAACAATGACAGCTGTATAAATACTAAAATAGATATCAGATGGAGTGACCAAAGAAAACTCAAAACTTAATATTTTTTTAAGCTTTGTCTAAGGAAACAAATAAATGATTGAATAGCCATTTGGGGTCTTCACAATCCAATACAGATTCAAATTAGGTGATTTTTAAAAAAATCTACTTCCTTAAGGTTAGTTAGCTTTTAAAACCATCGGCTTCTTTGCCAAAAAGAAGACACTCACTGATGCTTTGTTTGAGTTGACCTTGTCACTTATAAGACAAATTAAAAACTCAATCTTTAAACTAAATCACCCTCAGAGAAGGACTGAAGTTCCACTCTTCTAATAATACCTGATAATCAATTCGCAGATTCCAGCTTTTGTCGAATCATGGTTTCTGCCTTTGACAGTTTTTTCCTTGAAAGACAAAACGACACTATTCTGAGATTAACGCAAGCTAACACCTCCATTCGTCTCCCTAATTACTGTTCCCCTTTCAGCGGTGTGGACGCATGCCCACGATGCATAAAAACAGTCGTTTTCTTAGTCAAATAAGTGAAATTTTTTTTATCATTTGACCTTCATTTACCTACCGAATACGTTACACATTGTGTCCAAATTTTCTGCGTTAGAAAGCAGTCACCTAAGGACTCGAAAACTAACCCCTCCCCCTTTCCACCCCCCTATCTACCTATTCCTTTTGCTTAGCTCTAAGGAGAAAATTAGCGCGTTAGTAAATGCTATGAAGCGTTTGAACAGGTTGGAAGTGGGGGAGAAAAGTTGTTGGACGGGTGGGGATGTAAGAAGGTGCAGTTAAGAGCGACGTGTTGTACGAAGCGTGACTGTATTTTCAAAATGGTGAGACGTTGCACTGAGCTCTGTGTGCTAGAAAGAGATTTTAAAATGCGACACACAAAAAATTAGCACTCTCAGAAGCAGCCGATGAGATACTGGGGTTTGAGGGTTCCATAAAAATCTTTAAATAAGAGTTGAGGCTGATACACGCACACATCTGCTAACTTTTTGAGTGGGAAAAAAAAACAATAATTAAACACGACATGGTGAGTATTAACTAAAAACAAGCAAACGTCGTACAAAAAAGCGATTTCAATTTTGTATGACTCTTCACAAGGAGATACGTTTGAAAGAGGGGAAAGTATATTTTAAGTTATCTCAACGTGCCTCCGTTTACATCCTTCTTATTTGTTGTTTCCTAATTTATTTGCATGAAGATGCGTAGACTTCACAGCTCAGCTTTCTAAGTGGAAAGGCTTGAGTGAAGTTAAACGACTTGATCCATTAAATGTAACTTTAAATTTGTTAATATCAGTTTATTCTTTTCTATTCGGAGTGTGTGATAGACTTACCACCACGTGGTGCACTCTGGGCAACGTATACCCATACGAGAAAAAATCTATTAACCGGCAGTTGACTTCTGACTACCATGACCCCACTGTGTGCCATATTCGACCCCTCTCACAGTACTCATCTTACCTTTTCTCTACCTTTGTGTCTGTCCGACTCCTTTACATCTGTAAATCAGTATTCTGTGCCCCCTCTCAACTTTTCGTCACTTTGATGTTCCTCCTCCTCTCTGTGAAGCCCGAAGTCAGCTAAAGGGCTAATGAAAACTATCAAAACGCCTGCCATTTGAAATAAATAAATAAATAAAAGTCTTTTATATTCGCCGTTGTTAAGCTAATGTATTTGCAGTTCATTAACCAAAACATAAAAAACGGAAAAAATATCGATGGTGACAAATCATTTACGTTATAAGTTGGTCCATTCGCTAACATACTAGCCATTTCACTAATCAAATTAACTGATGTGAATGAAAAGGATGATGGGGCTAATTATTTATTGATTATCTGAAGAAATGTGAGCAATGGAATTGCAACATATAAAAAAT
>UZAE01014295.1:949-15360 GCA_900617975.1 Rodentolepis nana | reverse complement strand
ACGTTGCCCAGGGTGCACCCCGTGGAGGTAAGTCTATCACGCACCCCACCTAGCAAATATCATTAGGATTATTTTGCTTTATGCATTGCTCATTTTCTAAAGTCCCATTGCATTTCATTCGTTGCGAGGTATCTTGAAGAGGTAATCACAAAAAAGCACAAACTTTGTTGCTTCTAAATGTGATTGTTCCATTGCGGGACCAATTGCTGTTCATTTTACTACTGGAAACACATTCTCCTATGGTGCAACATTCACCTGCATTATTATACACTTTCATTAACGTCCATTCTACCTATCTAAGGCTTCTCAATTTGATCGCGGTTTTCTAAATGTGCTCATGGCCGCAATCTTCAGACGTTGTTAGAATTTCGATTCGACCTGACACGTAGATTAAGTTATTTTTTTAATCATGCATAAGTAATTGGAAATTGCAAAGACATTGTTATCTTACTTACTTTGACTGGGAAATTGTCAAGGGATCCCTTTTGACATTCCAACATCTGATTGATCTGAATTTTTCACTAGGGTCATACAGATTGGCTATCACTTATGCACTAAAAAATGTAATTACTGAAATGCTATCTTCCCACTTTTGAGTGTGGAAAGACATTTTCAGAATGTCGTGAATTTTCGGTTCATTCAACGGAGTGTTGTTAACTTGCATTTTAACATAATAGAATTGACAAACTACACTGTGACTGTCTTCGCTGCATACCCGATAATATTTCTTTGACATTAACTTGAAGTTTCTTCAGAAACTTCGTTCACTGGGTTAGCATATCAACGCTGATCCTTCCTCATTTCTATAAAAGCTAGAGCATATAAATTTCATTCCAATAGATGCCTCATAATAATAACTCAATGGATTCGAAGCTGAATTCCCAGCCAATAATAATTACGCAACCTCCCAAGAATAGATGAATGGATAAAATCAAACGTAATATTTATTTCCTTCCACAAATAGGCGCGCTCATTGATAAACTATTTCCATGTAAATCAGTAACTACCACATAAAAGCAAATCAAACAGCAATATAAATTACATTTATAAGAATATGCATAGCAATTTGTAAAGGAGAAATAGAATGTTAACTAGACGTGAAACGAAATGCAGCACCCACGACTGAATTAACTTTTAAAGCATTAAAATATAAGCTAACTTTATTCATCCAAGTAAGTAAACAATAATATATTTATGTTCATCTTTTAGAAAATCTTCAGCAGAAAATATAGTATATTTTTCATTAAAATATGAATTAACCTATATTTTAATTTCAGTCAGCGGAGGAAAAATCTTCGCTTTCATAATAGTCAATCAAGTTAAAAAATATAGACAATAGTTTCAAGCTATGCAAATCGATAAATTAAGGAATTATAAATGTAAATTATAAATATTTTACTCGTATGTGTAACATCATGATATATTTGAGCTAGTAGATTTCTGAAAGCGATCAACTTTAACACGAAATAAAGCGTGTATATATAAGATAAATGGTGATTGCTTTGGTCAACAACCCCTAAATTAATTCCTCAACTCGCTAAATCTAATTAATAACGAAGCTAATATTTGCCACCTTGTTATTGCAAAATTTAATGATTTATTAACTTGTCGCTACAATTTAAACTATATGCTCAGTAATTAAAAAAATTATAGGTCCCATCAGTTATTTTAACTAAGTAGACTAAATTACTCTTATCGACGCAATTTTACGTTTGCTTTCAAATGCCCTAATATTAAAGATCGATACTAAAAGTACTAATGAGTCGATTTGAATTAGTTCTAATTTCATAAAAAAACATCTGTTTATAAAATATATGCAATTAAAGCTTGTTGTAATTAAGCATATACAAATGTTTTTAAAGATCCGTCATAAGTCTACTTTATCTACCTTGTCTTATCACATATAGTTAAGATTTAAAAATAAATTTATGAAAGAGCTTTTGTTTGATCTTCTTCTTCCATAATTTTTCTAACATCATCGGGTAGGTAGATGGGTTCTGAGTTCGTCCCCGACTCGTCTTCGAAGTAGCTCCTCCTTTTAGGAGGATGAAAAATCAATTCATACCTGCAATATATGCTATTGTCTCAAGTCCTCAGGATGTTGAGTGTTTATAAAATGTATATTTGTCACTAAAACGTTCATATGACAGACATGAAATGTATTTCAACTAATTTATGTTAATGATTGTAATGAAATAAATGTGAATTTTCTGAAATTCTAGAGGAAAAGTTAACTTTCAAGAGTAATCTAATAGCTATCGACATGGGCTAAAACCTTTATAATTTTGAACAACTTTTTTTTGAAAAGAATAAATATTTCAGGAGATTTAATTTACCCCTTGAACTAACAGATTTATGCCAATAATTACGCTTACATAAAGATCATGGTAAGGGTGATAATATGATAAAGAGACTGATGGCTTTCATATTTTGTACAATTGAGAGATTTTTCAGCGATTAAGACCATCTTCGGTGCCTTTTGAGTTTCCATTCATGATTTTTCCTTGAAGATCGAACGCAATACTCAGAGCAGCATGAAATTAGAACTACTAAATAAATAATGAATATTAGAAGAATGACATCACCGCCAATTTTTGGCAGCTTTTATCGGATGAAATTACATTAAGATCCGTTTTTGGCAGTTAAATGCTCAAATCTATTGCTTATTGATTCGAATTCATGCTCATTAAGCACCCGGGTAGCTGTGAGAACATTGAAAATATTTTCGAAATATTGCAACAGGGCTAAGGACTACTTATGTCCACTGCAAGCGCGTTCATTGTTTGCGATAAAGGGTACATTGAAAGACAGCGCATTTGTTCTCTGCACAGGAATTCTTGATATTTTGACACTTAAATTCAAAATATAAATGTTCTTAAAATAGTAAAGCAAAAGCCTAAAGGTCTGCCTGTGCGCTGCATTTCGATTGATGCTGTAAAATTCCTCATGAAAAACTTTAATGCATTTTAAAAAATTAAGGTATGCAATCCCAGAAAAAATTACAACTCTATTACTATTTCAAATGGCAGTCTTTATGATATTTATCATTAGCCCCTTTGTTGACTTCAGCTTTCACAAGGTGGGGAGGGGGGGGGAGGGAGGTGGAACATATATTTAAGCTTTAGGACAGTTCATTAGTTGTCTTCTGGCTTCCCAGTATCTCTGGGCGGGGCATCGGATCAGGTGAGTCTTCTCCATTTCCTCCTGCAGGTCACATATTGGGATATGGTGGTTAAGCTTATGCGTCTATTCCGTGAAGGCGCTTCGCCAGTCTAAACTCTGCAATAGCTTCGATTCTTAGCCAGTCAATATGTTGGAGAGTGCCATTGTCCACTATTTCTCCTTTGTTCGAGCTTTAAGTTCATTGTACCTTAAAGTCTTGAATTCTCCCCTGATTAAGGACTTCATTTTTTTGGAAAAACATCGGCCTGTCTATGCCTTGCAAAATTGTAGTCCCCATCTTAGCAAGTGCGTCAGCACGCTCATTGACAATAATGCCAAAATGTCCAGGGATCGATTGTAGAACTGCTGCTTTGTTTTTTTCTCTCAACAACTGATGCACTTTTTTACATTCGTATATCTCGGCTGTATTGGGTGGTTCTCTGCTTCCAATTGAGTTTATTGCTGCCCGTGAGTCCGACAGTATTACTGCTTTGGCGAATTTCTTATCCAGGCAGCGAAATTGGCCTAGTGTTATCTTAATAGCTTCTATTTCTCCTTCGAATGCGGATCCATTGTGTCGCGCTGCTGCGTAGAAAGAGAAGAGTTCAGAGTAAACACCTGCGCCAACGTTGGCTTGGTTTACTGTGTATGGCCCATCAGTGAAGACCTGGAGCCATTGATCTGCAGGATAGTTGACATTGATTGTCTCAAGGGGTGTTTGCTTTCCTGAAGTAGTCAAACATTTGGAAGCAACACACTACATCAGTGTCTGCTAATGGGTTCATGGGTAGAGGGAGGCTTTTTGGTTTGTCATCGATTTGTAATTCTTTCTTCAATTCTATGGCTTTCTGTATTAAACCAGATTGCGTTTTCAGATGTCTTGGTCTATTCTAATGGGCGCTGAAGAATTTATCAATGGGAATGTTCAGCAGCTTCTCATACAGGGTCAAGGCCTTCTTTTTGATAAGGGAACCTATTGTGGTGCTTCGTGTAACCTTCTTGATAAGGGAGCCTATTGTGGTGTCTTCCTGTAACTAGAGCATTGGCTCAATGGGTGTTGATTTTATCCCTCCAGTAATTGGTCGTAATTTGGGTGTTGATTTTATCCCTCCAGTAATTAGTCGCAATGCCTGGTTGTGCGCATTCTCTAGTGGTTTGCGAATCACCTCAGAGGCTGTAGTGAGTGGCACATAGCAAGACAGCATTATTGGTTGAACAAACATCTTGTAAATGGTATTTAGGGTTGAGCGTGCACATCTCCATATGCTACCAGCGAGACGCTTCAGTACGTTCAGTCTTTTGGAAACTCGTTCTGCCACTTTAGCAGCGTGGCTTTCCCATGTTAGCTTTGTGTCAAACGTCATTCCGAGATAAGTGAACTCGTTGGTTTTTCTGGAGAAGTATCCTTGTACCGTAAATGCGGATTTATGCAGTGGCGGGCCAGTGAAAATGTTTGGAATGCAGTTTTCGTGGTGTTGATAGCCATTCCATTGTTGTCGCACTAGTTTAAGTGCATAATTCATGGCACTTTCGGTACTTTTCTGAGCGTTTTTTTACGGGCGATATACCATAGAACAAGATTGTCTGCATAAAGTAAGTACTTGATGCCCGTGACTGTTTGTATATCGATGAAGACATTGAAAAGAGTGCAGCTTGTGACAGCTCCCTGTCAACATTGAAAAGAGTGCAGGTTGTGACAGCTCCCTGTGGAAAAAAGAGTGCAGCTTGTGACAGCTCCCTGTGGAAGGCCTGTAAGAGTGCAGCTTGTGACAGCTCCCTGTGGAAGGCCTGTTTGCAAAAGATTATTTCGAAATCTATATTCTCACACTAATAGTACCAGAAATAACACTGTACCGTCGAATTGGATAGAAAGGTGTCAGAAACACGCAGGTGGCAGGTGGGTGACGCAGATGAAAGAAGCGGAAAACGAAACCTTATGAGGTGAATGGGAGATTATATCGGAGAGTTGGGAAAATGGGTAAAGCAACCACACATACACATGGTGGGAGGTGGGGGTGAATGCAGATGAAATATCACGAGCGATTTAACTTATGCCACGAGCATTGGGGCTACGAGTTTGGTCCAGTCTTCTTCTGCCGAAAACCACCCAA
This sequence comes from Rodentolepis nana, assembly GCA_900617975.1. Lineage (NCBI taxonomy): Eukaryota > Metazoa > Platyhelminthes > Cestoda > Cyclophyllidea > Hymenolepididae > Rodentolepis > Rodentolepis nana. Next base: position 10,087 of record UZAE01014295.1, on the reverse strand, counting down.
CCAAACCAATTTCCGACTTACAAATAAATCCTTACATGCAACAATAAACGTGGTCTGACTTGGCTAAATCTCTGTTTCCTTCTCTCTTTGGTGGCCAGAAAGCCGTAGTGTACTCGATAACATGGCCTGACAACATATTATAATAAGGATATATACATGTTACCATCAGTGGACAAACTTTGGATGAAAGTTAGAAAGTAGGAAGTAAATGCCGACTTGTATCACATTATGGCTTGACAGTCTTACCAAAAGGAAGAAAGAGCAGCATCCTGAGCACCCTTTTAAAGGAATGCAAACACCGGAATACAAATTTTAGAAATATATGAATATCAATACTTATCACATGATTATTAGATACACAAGTTAATATTTTCAAGCAGCACGTCTCGATCCAAATTTCGACCTAAAAAAGAGAAAAAGTGTACCGCTAGTTACAATAAGTCAATAAGTGCTGAAATGAGGCATAATTAAAAACTTAACGTGTAATAGGGGACCCTAATACTCAATCACTATGACTGATTAATTGAATCAGGCAGTAGTAAAAGCCCATAAACTAACTCACCAATGAAAATGAGACGAACACCTACTGCCCCAAGTTTTTCAGAATTTGATGGAGGGATAGAAAAGATATCATATAGTTCATTAACGCACTGAATTGAGCTAGGAGTTTCATCCCTAAGGAAATGAATTATTCCCTAATTAAAAAAAGGAACATATAAACAAAAAGCAATTAGAAGTTCCATAACTGAAAAATCCATAAAAAACCAACCTTTAGTCGGAGAATTTCCATAGCACTGTTCAATTTATTGCAAACTCTCTTTTGCCATAGAATCCTTTCGAGAAAATCTTCGAATTTAGCACGATCGATCTGGAAATCTTCATCTACAGTTACTGTGGTTATTGTCTAGAAATGAAGTAATTATGAGTGTTTAACGTAGCATTACATTGTTAAGATGAGGTTTAGAGGGTATGAAAGAAGCCTTCAAATCTTCGAAGACAGTACTGAAAGAGTTAACTAAAAATCGACAAGCTTACTCCGAGGAATACATATTCAGATCCAAGATGTTTGAAAGGTCAATCCTAAACTGGTATAACAAGGGGGAATCCCAACTTACTTCGAATAGGAGGTTCGTATGGTTGTAGCCGTGGAATTTATCGTTCTGAAATGTTTATGACTTTTAAAAACCAGGGTTTACTTAATTTGATCCTCCAGTTCATTCATTTCCTCCTCCGAAACGAGATCAGATTTATTCAAAATCAAGGCATCTGCAAGTGCAATTTGACTAAAGAAAGTGTAATAGATTACAAGATTCAAACCGTTCACAGGCGTTGACAGTTTCAGTTTCATTGTGTTCTGATAAGGTTTTGAGGCAGTACTTTGAATCAAGAAGAGTTACAATACCATCCAGAGCTAATTGACTGCATAAATTTTCATCCAACCAAAATAGAGAGGCAATCGGACCAGGGTCAGCAAGGCCAGTGGTTTCCAATAAAATGTAATCAAATTTTCCACGTTTTTTCATTAAACTCTCAATAGCTTTAACACCAGGGTCTTTAAGGGAGCAACACAAACATCCGTTTCTCAATTCCATCCATTCTTCAAATAAGCCAGACGCATTTTCTCTTAATGAAGTGGTCGATTCAACTGCTGATCCTTCCCCAAAGTCGTTCAGAATAACGGCAATTCGTTTACCATGGGAAGCCGTTAGAATGTAATTTATTAGCGTTGTTTTACCTGAACCTTAGGGACACGTAACTAGACTAACAAAAATCCTACCCAAGAATCCTGTAACAACTGTGACAGGTACTTTCTCTAAAGAGCCAATATCACCATCTTCAATTGCTACGAGTTCTGGAATATCTTCAGATGACATACTGCAAGGCTATGACCTTAATGTTCTATTTATTTGCCTGATTATTAAATAAATTAAAACAAAGTTTAGTCTATGGCACTTATTAAGAATCCAATTAAAAATGAAGCATTTTAGGCCTTCTAACTACTTTTTTTCTACCTATGATACAGATTTGATCTAGTTTATTATTATCATTTCCATTGACCAACCAAATTTGCAAACGCATGTGCCTTTTATCTTTAGTCATTTCTCTTAAAGATGTCGCTTCAGCACAATGTCCGCCCTCCTTTCAATAGTAAGCTCTCATTGTACTTTCTCTTTGCAAATTTTAAACACCTTTTGTCCGAATAATTCGGTTTAGAATCCACTTTTGAGTTATTTGTGCAGCGTTACGTATAATACAAGTCTTTTGCAGAATAAGTTAATGTATTTAGTTATGCGTTATTTAGTTGCTTATTTGACTTTTTCACTCCTATAATAAATTTAACTATAAATATTATTTTATTTGATATCATGTATTTTAGCGCCTACTCGAGGCCCTCCGGCTCAAAGCATGCAGCAACGCCGTCTCCTTCCCAACGACCCTCGTTTGCATCATGTGGTTGCAAAGAATCAATTTAAGTAATCGCTCTTGAAATAATTTTATTAATCTCGTTCGTTGCAATGGCTTATATCCGGTGTTTTTTAGTAAGAAAAAGCGACGCATGGCTGATCGTTTATTGACGAAAACTGTTCGTCAAATCATTCCGGAATCGGAATCTTATATGGAGTTGCTAGAGGTTGAGAAGAAGCTGGATCTTGTTCTCATGAGAAAACGTCTCACTCTCCAAGAATCTCTTAAACAGCCACTTAAGGTTTACTAATTTTTTATTGTAATATTCTTTTTCTTAAAAAAAGACAAAAAGGACCCTTCGTGTTATGCTGAGTAGCGCTTTTAAACCTGGGAATCCTGATACTATTGGCCCTGATGGTCAGTCAAACAATGACGGTTGCCCACCAGGTTGGGAATTGAAAGTTGAGGGTCAGCTCTTGGAAAAGGTATTGTACATCGTTCCTCTTTTATCTTTTATTACATCCCTAATCAAATGTACCTAGCAAGATGTCTTGCATTATTATATTCATAGTGATTTGGATTGAAATATATGTTTAATTCACTTCTGCTTCGGTATTGGACCCATTCTGTTTATCTTTTAGTTTTATGACTATTTTTTCTACTCATGGTTGACCAGCCAAACTTAACAGATTTTAGCCTTTCAAAATTGTGCTAGGTGGATGTTAGCTTCCCAAAGTGAATAATTCTATCTAAACCTATGTCGCTTTACTAGCAGCTGACCACTTCAAATCGCACTTTACAATCATGATATTGTGAATATACATGCTCATCACCTGTAACTTTACGTGTCCTATTTTGTGAAACGAATATTGTTTACTCCATTGGTCTTCAATCACTCTACCATTTAAGAAAGGAGGGCTTGGATAGACTTATCACAAGTTTGACACTGATAGCTTTATGCTATCATTTATCTGTCATTAATCTCGCCAATTCCTTAATATCCTGCCTCATTTTTACACTGGCCTCCTTTTCCATTAGGCTTTAAATACTGTCTTGAGTGTAGGGCTCAGCATGTTCTCTGACTATCTATGTTAGGGCACTGCATTAAATCAATTCTGCTGTTCGATTGCCTGTATAATCTTAACAGCCTGCTGATGTCAGCATTTCATTTTGCGCTGGAGTATGTCAATAATGTTGCAACGGTTTCTTCTGTATTCATTTTATTTTTGGACCAATGCGAAGTAATTAAGGCCGTTAGGTCTACTGCGTGCTAATAGTTATCTATTCGTTTTGACTCCTTCATTTTAGTCTCCAGGACAGTCCAACGGCCCACCGGTTGTTGATACGAAATTCCGTCGCAAGTTTTCCACTTTTTTCAAGTCTCTTGTCATCGAACTTGATCACGAACTCTATGGTCCTGATAACCATCTAGTTGAATGGCATCGTACGGCTACCACTCAAGAGACTGATGGTTTCCAGGTTAGTTTTCCTCTTTGGTTTTTCCCATTTTACCGTGAATTTTTTCTTCATATCCTTTTCTCCTCTAGGTTAAACGGTCTGGCGATAGCAACGTTCGCTGCACGATTATTCTGATGTTGGATTATCAACCACCGCAGTACAAATTAGATCCTCGCTTGGCGCGTATTTTAGGTCTACATACTGGTACTAGATCTCAGATTTTTTACGCTCTCTGGAATTATATCAAAGTCCACAGGTGAGTTATTAGCTATATTCAACCTATTGGTGATATTATTTATAAACAGTTTTACTTAGATATCTATCAGTAGTTGCAATATTTTCTAATTTATTTAATTACAGACTTCAAGACGTGCACGAAAAGGACTTTATCAACTGCGACGTATATTTGGAGCAGGTCTTTGCCTGTTCGCGAATGCGTTTTGCGGAGATTCCGAGTCGTCTAATTCAGTTGCAGCTAGCTCCTGACCCTATCATTATCAATCACGTTATTGTCAACGATTCTGAGGATCCTAATAAAACTCTCTGCTATGATATTGAAGTCGAAGTAGTACGTTCTAACCTCAATGTTTCGAGTATAGTTTCCACAACTATACTCTACTACTTTTTACTTAATGCTTTTGATATTTCTCTTAGGATGATGCCTACAAATCGATGGTACAGAATTACCTCCAGAATACCCAATCGAATCAGGAGCTGACCGCTATTGATAATAAGGTAACTGTTAAATAATATTTTTTATGGAAATTTAATGTATAATTGCGGGCTATGTTTCATACAAAAAATTAAGGAAAGCATGACGGAGTTGGACATATCCACGTAGGCTATTGTTCTCTTATGTCCTTCATTCTCCTGTTAGATTAGCCTGCTATTAATTCCTGTTAGATGGAAATGGAAACGTGAGATTAGCGGCATTTATAGCTGACATTGTATTTTGAATCTGAATCATTAACGACTTTTTCTTTTCTGTCATCATTATTTCATATGGACATGCTGTGACCTTCTTGTTTTGAGCCTTGTGGTTCAACTCTAAGCTCATGTCCCCATCACTGGCACTTCTTTTATCCCAGTTTTCTCTCGCCCCCCCCCCCTCTTTTTTGTTGTCATTCGACTAGTGGCATTAAAAGTTATGTTTGTCAAATCCATTTCATCTTTATTTTTTAAGTTATTCAAGAATCCGCTTCTTTCAGATTCATCACTGTCGTCTGATTTAACTAAACGTACAATAGTAACGGTCGATCTTTTGTTTAGAATTAGTTTCGAAATTTTAAAGTATTCATATTATTCAAAGGAGGGCTGAAAAGTTGTGATAATTCTAAAAAGAAATCGATGATTCCAGGCACTATTTGTGATAACGTAGTCATGTTGCTATACATCTTGTTCCGCTTGGGAGGATGAGTTGAATAGAGGAAGGTCTATGCCAGAAAGTTGACTTAGTTGACATGGAACCAATTATCTTGGTGTGATTAACCGTACTATCCATTCACTTTGTTTCCTATTTCCTTAGATTTATGAACTCGTGGATCAAATCAATCAAATGAAGGTACACCGCGAGTTCTATTTGGAGTTCAGTCAAGATACACACACCTTTATTACACGTTGGTTGGCGAGTCAGTCTCACGATCTACAACAAATGACTGACGCAACACCTGGTCATCCTGAACAGGAACGTCATGCTGAATTCTATGAGGAGCCTTGGGTTCATGAGGCTATCAAACGCTACCTCTATCAAAGGGTTAGTTTTCTTTTTTCTTTCATTTAAAATCCCGAGTTGTCATTTCGATACCTAAAGGTTGTATATATATATATTCTTCTTGACAGTTGCTTATCAATCAATTACTTTGGATATCCTGCTAGTTTCAGGTTGTTTTTTTTATTTATCAGGAGATGAAAAGTTGCTTCTGATCGACAAGTTAATGAACTTAAATGAGTCAGTATTTTAGTGTTATTGTAGATTACGGAGATATTGGGTATCTATCATCAACTTAAAAATACCTATAAACAATAAACTGTTGCCAGAATAGAGTTGAATACGGCGTGGGTAGAGGAGGTTGGACAAAAATCAAGATTAACTTTAAGATAATACGGAAATTTTATTTGATTGCTGAGTATTTATCAAGTTGAAGTATTTGCCAAAATGTGCTGAATTGTTTGGTCGTTGCCCTGGTTAAGTTTGAGACACGGAAGTTCCGTTTTTTATTGAGTTTGATATTTGCAATTATTTTGGGGGGTTATTGTGGTCATAACGGTAAACAAACGCGTTATTTTCCTTGAACACCTACAGAATTAGCAGAATGGTGCTAATCAATATTTATCTATATCAGATGGCATGGCAGAATTTATGATAATTATCATTAGTCCTTTAGTTGACTTCGGGCATCACAAAGGATAGGAACAGACAAAGCCACAAAAATTCGATTGTTGGGGGGGGGGGGGGGGAGAAGAGTATTTCACAGATGTAAAAGAGACAGACAGACAGAAAGGTAGAGAAAAAGGTAAGGTGAGCACTGTGGAAGGGGTCGAATATGACAACCAGGGGGGTCGTGGTAGTTTGAAGTGAGAAGTCAACTGCCGGTTTATAGGCTTTTTTGCCGTATGAGTATACGTTACCCCTGATACACCACGTGGAGGTAAGTCTATCGCAGACCTCGCTAACCAATATGGTTTTGGTAATTACATCTTATTTCTATCCCCATATGTTACCAATTCATTTTTATGATGTATTAGTTAAATTATTATGTAAATACCAGCTGCTGCGTTTTCGCCAGCTTTGTTTCTGAGAGCAATGAAAAGCTTTGCTCCAGTTTCTCTTTCGATAAATGAAAGAAGGTCACTTGGGAGTAATCTTTGGAAATGTGTCCTTTCTTATTTTTATTCTCTGATACATATAATTCCTTTGCTTATTACTTGATTAGAATCAGGTCTTTATAGTTAAACTTGCATTTTTATTTTCTTAGATGAGAAAAAAAATGGTAAATGCTAAAGCCATAAGAACACAATTTTTAATCAACATAATTTCTACCTATTTGTTAGGGTTTACGGTTGATATCCAGAGTAGAATTTTAGAGCAACACAGAACTTTTCTTTCTTTAATAGCATTTCTACGGGAGTATAATTGAAATAGCCTTCACCTACTTCTGCTCCTGCAAACGTTGTACCTCAAGTGAATTGATTCTTTGAGCTGAATCTCAGCGTAAATCGGTGTTATCAGTAATAGATGTGTTACCTTGTGTTAGATTTATGTACACTCCTAATTGCTCTTCAGCCCAATTTCATCCACCTCATCCTCTTTTCAGGTTGTTCAACGTAGGCAGGAGTTGGAACACGCACTCAATATCGGCGGACAACAGTAAGCAATTGACCTAATTCGTTGACCCATTGTCTCCCTCTCCACCTTTACTGCTTTTCCCAATTTTTCACTACAATATCACTTAACAGCATTCTTCCTTATGCATTTTTGTGCGACTTCTGTGTAAATTGTCTGTTAACTATTTTACTTGTCATATAAACCAGTGTTGTTTCACTGATTTTGCTTTCATTAATTTTCATTTTCGGACAATTTAGAAATATTGTTGGAATTTAGTTCCATATATATATATCAGCTGAAATTGATTGCCGAAATTATTACTAGGCGGAGTCAAACTGGGGAAAAAGTGTAAGAAATATTTTTGAAAACTTTTCAAACAAGGTATTATTTGCAAAAGAATTTAATTATAAGTTGAAATGTGCGCCGACTTTAGTACGTCAGTGAATGTAAGCGTTCGGAAAATAGGATTCATTACTTGGGAGGAGAAAGCGATGTGTGAAATAGCATTACTTTCTTTCTAAACACTTTGGGGCACAGGAAATGTTGAAATAAAGGCAACCCTCATCTCCAGAAAAAAACATTGGTTGCTAATGATCTGCAACCAAATTAAATTCAAGAATATTGATTTTTATATCTTTGTCTCCATGACTGGATCAGGACTTAGCCTTTATTATCGCTGCGTAGGACTCCATGAACACTTATTTCTGCGCCTGGATATTGCCCTTTTTCTGTTTTGATTTTTTTAAAGCTAATGATATTCGGAAACCAATTATAGTACGTGATTTCGGATGACTCAGAATTGACCCTTTCTATTGATTCCTGTTTTATGTTGCACCTATAATAAAGGGCATTTCGAAAATGTAGGTTAAAGTTACTGTACACTCTTAGGTCAAAAATCATCAAATTCGAAAGTCCAATGTTCGAGTTCATAAAACACACCTTACGAATGACAGTTGTTGTGGTACAATTCACTTAATTGTATTAAGTTGTTATGCATTTCCAATATTATTGTATGAACACGGATAAAATTTGTGAAGAATGGGGGAGATAAATCCTGTTTAATGGGCGATCAGCATCTGTTTGCGTAACCGTAAGTTGGTATAATTCAGTCCAAATTTTCAGATTTTTAATCCTGGTTATTAATGGTAAAAGTAACACAAAATTCAACAAGTTTTAATAATATAAAGAGTGGCAGTTTGATATGTGAAAGATCCATGACTTATTCTCAGTAATTTCTATAGCAAGATTCTCTGTTATGAAAAGGCTCCCGAAGTTACCTGGAGTTTGCCTGGTCTGACTGACGCGGAGATAAGCTCTTGAATACAATCTTGCCTACACCCTGCCCACGCCGTGAACGAGAGGTCTCTGCATTCACAACCCCTCATGTGATCGGTGGCATGGCTCAACTTGGTGGCAGGCGAAGGCATAAGTGCCGCACAACTCGTCCCAATATGTTCTAGCGCGCATGTTTTTCATTGGTTCAATCATGTGAGCACCATTTCACCGCAAAAACCGTCTGAACAAAGGGGGGGGGGCTAATGGGGACTAAACGAAGCAGGCTTCGAGAATTTCACCTTGTTTGAATTTGGGAAGTTAATTCACCGTATAATGTCTGAAGGTTAACGTTCGTGAATTGATTCTTACCGTGATGGATAAGTTTATCACTTTATAACATCTCTTCAGTTACTCCCTCATTTTCTTACAATTAAACGGAAACAATTGTGCCATTTAACGCTATTTTAGCATAGCGACATATTTTTTTACAAACGTAACTTAGGTAGTGGTGGAACTCTAATTTCTGATTTTTAGATAAGATGTGCAAAGAAAACTATTCCCAGAGGCAAGACTAAACACTATCGAGTGTTTTGGTCTAAACACCTTGAGGAACTGAAAAGATGAGTGTTTTGGTCTAAATACCTTGAGGAACTGAAAAGAAAACGGGACGCCCT
>UZAE01014293.1:0-15376 GCA_900617975.1 Rodentolepis nana | reverse complement strand
GACAGGAGTTAGACAAGAGTCTCGCAAAACGGATGAAGGTTTCAGTCAGATTTTTCGAATGATATCGAATTACTAACGTAGCGAAATGAAGAACGGTCCTGCTTTTGGAAAAAATGAGTCTTCAGGAAGAGGGGACGGGAGGCGATGGAGGGAGGGAGGGAGCCAAGATGAATTGTTCCTCTCACCGTCTGGTAAACTAATTACTGATCATAAAACTTTTTTGGACCGGATTTAAATGACATTAGTGAAAGACAAGGGGTGTGAGATAGACTTACCTCCTCGTGGTGCACCCTGGGCAACGAATAATCATACGGCAAAAAAGTCTATCAACCGGCAGTTGACTTCTGATTTCAAAATACCATCACCCCACTGTATGTCATATTCGGCCCCTACTACAGTACTCATCTTACCCTTTTTGAGCCTTGGTATCTGTCTGTTTCTTTTACATCTGTGAATCACTCTTCTGTTCTCCCTCCCTTCTTTACTGTGAATCACTCTTCTGTTCTCCCTCTCGAACTCTTCTCGTTTTGATGTTCCTCCCCTCTGTGAAGTCCGAAGTCAACTAAAGAGCTAATGATAACTATCAAAACGCCTGCCATTTGTTATAAATAAATAAATTAGTGAAAGACAAAAGAACGTTTGAATTCTCAATGTAAATTAATTAATGGCCTGCAAAAATAAATGCCACTATCCATGTGAATTGCTTTTCATTATACTCAAACAATGAATCGTGGTGAGTATTTAAGAATCCAGTCAATTGTGGATATTTACTGCAGTTCCCTTAACTTGAAAATTTCTCTTAATCTAATATTCTAGTTTTTTTAAATAAATTAATGAAGTGGTTATTCCAAATAGCTGAAATCAGGCCTACCAAAATATGGCAGTTATTTAGTTTTAGTTGCTTCCAAAATTATTTATTACTCAAGTGCTGGTATTTCCAAACAATATTTTAATGATTGTTAATGTAAATACATTTTGTTCCCATAATTACAATTCTATTTATAAGTTTTAATTTATTCAATGCGTGAAAATACAGCTTACATAATGCATTTAAGCACAAGAGAGAGAGAGAGAGATAGGTAGTAAAAGTCGAGAATCTAAGGATTAGACGTACCATTTTAAAATTCAGGCTAAAAATTTTAGTTTGCACAACTCGAAATATCATGTCCGCATGTTGAGAGAGAGCCAAGACTTAGGCCTTAATTGCAGTTTATTAGTGTGAATGATCGCTAATCCACTTAAGAGGCAATAATTAATTTTAATAGTCAAAAGGAGGAGATCGTTTCATGCGAATTCTGAGAAAATAATCTTAGAAAAATGAGCTTTAAGTGAATGCTTTATTTTACTATTGATTTTCGCTTAACATTAGCTTTTTGGAACTAAATTATTATCTGTGACCGAAGAGAGAGTAGAGCAGAGTCGACTGTCTGTGTGGTTACCTCTGTAACTGTCTGTGGATACTCTGTAAAGAAAGTGAGCCAGAATACCTGTGTTTGGAGGAAACGGAAGAGCAGATGTCAGGTTTGTAAGCACTAAAACCATGATGCTGTTGGATAAAACAGAGCCAACTTCAATAATAAGAGGGAGGGTGGGTGGGGGGCGGTGGAGGTAGAGGTGAGGGGAACGATCTATTGCGAACTAATCGAAGGAGGCAAAGTAAGTCAATTGAGTTTAAAATACTGGGCAACTTATGAAATTATATTTTGGCCATCTCAACTATTAGGTTCCAATAACTTTCCGCAATACTTATTGAGAAGTGACAGGACTGACCACCACCACCAAAGATTAAGCATCGGATATCACAGACAGGCAATTAATCAGAACTTCAAAGGACACATCACGAAATTTACCACTGGGAACGTTAGCCACCCATTGCAGTAAATAGTTTACAGCCTAAATCAGAAAGTCAATTGAACTAAGTTACTTTTTTCCAAAATCCTTTTCAACTTCTTGTTTTCTTATTGACTAAAAGTCTTATTAAAAGATGCCAGTAAATTTAAAAAATGTATACTTGTATTGATTATTTATAACCCTGACCAAATGTAGGTTATGTACAAGGAAAAGAGGCAGGATAAACCCCCCCCCCAATAACTCCTATTTTTCATTAGTTTAATACTTTTAACTTATTATGTCCGATTACAGATCAGTTTCAGAGGAGACCAAATTAATTAAGAATTTCTTCGTTTTTCTAATTAAGGTTAAATTTAGCGCAATCTAAGTGAAGCATTTTTTTTCAAGGGTAAATCATTAATAACTTTTTCCTGCATATGTAAAAGGGTAATTGAAAAATGACCTTTCAGTATTCAAAGTCGCTATGCTTCTAATAATCTGCCTTTTTTGACTAAATAAAGTGAAGACTTTTTGTTTTAAAGCTACGAACAAGCTTTAGATGATTGATGAGGGTTCTTGCAAATTTCGCTTTCTCTATCATCTCCCCCTCGGTTTGGAATTCTAGTCCACACACTTAAAAGCGGAGTGTATTCAAATTACATGTTTCCAATATCACTGTCGAAAATTCATTTTTATCTGTATTCAATATTATTTTGTCGAAAGTAAGTGTAGCCTTGATTCGGAGCATTTTCATTTGATTAAACGCACCCTACTTCGCAGAATTCATTTTTATGAATGTGAATGAATGAACGTTAGTGCCTTTTCAAGTAACAACACGAGAAATGGCTTTGAAATTTTATTCTTTTTTGAAAATTTAGATTCTGTGATTGAACTTTTGAATACTTAGTTCAACGCACATATCATATTGAAGATCAATTCAAGTTGTCTTTTGGTTTTGAAGAAATTTTAAAGTTTCCTTTTAATTATGACCAAATTCCCTATGGAAGAATTTGATCCCAAAATTTTACTTTCAAGATATGTCACTAATCCTGAACAAAAGTTTTGAAAAAAAATGTCTGTATGTTTGTGTTTGGCAAGGGGAAGCGCTTCCTGTTTAATGCTCGCAGTTAATGAGAAGTATTAAAAGGAAATAAAACCCATAATAATGGAGAAAACGTTAATGGTAAAACAAATGAACGCAAAAAGGCAATATATCCACTCGAAATTGCAAAAACATTTCTTCAATAAAGCGTTATGGTTCGAAGATAGTTAAAGTAAAGTACCCTTTCATTCTTGCTTTGGAGATTGAATTTCCAAGACATATTTACTGCTAAAAAGTTGACTTAGATGGAGTTGTTTCAGTTAGAGAAGAAAGTGCAAAGAACGCGCGGATAAGATAACTAATGAAAAGAAATGATTACAAATAGTGGTGAACCCCTTCTTTGGCTATATACATCCCATGGAACATTGCTGGTCCAGCGTAGTTTGAGTTAGTAATTAGGAGCGTGGCAATACTTGTGATTACGAAGTAATGGAAGTATTTCATCTCTGAATTCATCGCTGCCGTATCGATTGACCTTCCGTTGCTTTAAATTTGATCTACTATTAACATAGAAAAAGCGAAAATTCCAAAGTTACATATACGCATACCTCTGAGTTCAATACCAATCTTAGAATCTGTACTCTTGTATTCAATATTCCATCATATCCTTAAGATATTATTGAAAAAGGCCTATGAACATGTGTTGCTCTCTACTATTTTTTATTCACTTTCTCTCATAAAGGCCAGTTTCAAATCAGCAATGAGTTATTTAATCCTATTCGATGTGACTATTTCACAAAAATAGGTCTCTGTACCTGTGTCACCTTATTTCAATTCAGGTTTTTTAATAACGCCATCTGTTTGATGTCGGAGTTTTAGGGACAATGGAGGAACCTGTATGATGTAGGGCGGCTGAAAACACGACAGACTCAGGGCTCTCAAATGAGGACAACACCACGTTCCGCCAAAAAGACACAAGAACAAAATTTATCCAGGTTTGTAATAATAATACGCATAACGAATTGTGGATTTCTAAATGATCATTCAGAAACGCCTTTATTCCGGTAATAAAACAGACGGCATGGGTAAAAGATGCTTTTCCTCAATTGTGGGCTAATCAGGGAACTACTTTTGTAGAGTGGAATTAGCTGTCAATAATGGTCGAATATGTGGTTGTTTGAGACGACAAAAAAATGATCTGCTGAACAAGTTTAAAACAGCATGTTTCACCTCGTGACTATCGGACAATTGGAATGGCTTTAAATTTACGACTTTATGCGTTCGCAAGCTGGGCGGTGACATTCAAGACTGCGTCACTATGACTTAGTCATTTCAGTAGCAAGAAATTTCTTAAGGCACCTTTATTTGCATACCTTTTGGGTGAGTTTTAATGAAATTGAGTGCTATTTTACCTAAGCTTACCCTCTGTTCTGTTCTAAGAGAAAGCGGATGTCGTTTCAGCTAAAGTATAATGAAAGAGTTAATTTAAATGTCATAACTACCACCATTCTAAAGCTTAAAGTAAAATATAATTGAAAAAGATTTCGCCTAAAAGTTTTCAACTACCGATTTGGCTATTTAACTTGCTTTTTAATTACTTATAAGTCATTTTTGACCATGACAGCACAACACAACTTTACTGCACTTTCGGCATTCTTAAGAGGGGCATAATTCACTCGATAATATCGTAATGAGCCAGACTCCAACTTTCATGATTCCATCCCTGAGGTTTTGGAACTGTTCAACTCGCAATATCTAGAAATTGTTTTCAAGCTGAGTTGATTAAGGAACTCGTGAAGCCATTCTTAAAGTCATTAACAGGTAAATATGACACTGACCTCCAAAGCACAGTTCTTTTCAATACTAACTCAATATAACGTGTTCAAGTATTCTCAAGCCTTCCGACCTGGAATAATTTGGCCTTTTAACTGTCTTAGGTTTGATTTGAAGTAGAACGATATTAAAGATGAAACAGATAACAATTAGAATTGTTAGAATTGCAGCAGGTAGCGATATTAGCGATGGCAATTCGGAGAGAGCATATATAACTAATTCAATATTGGTAAACAATTGGAAGTCACCAAATGCAACTTCTTTAATTACAAGCTTTGAGTACCTTGAGTCACAACTACTACTGTCCCCTTCATTGTTTTAGTGCAGAAATATGAAACTATAGAGAATCAATTTGTAAACCATCACAGTGTTTTATGTTATTAATCTCCAAATAGTACCCCTTGGGTCAGGCGGTTAGCGAAATTGCTTTTAATTAATCAAACAAGGTTGAAAAATGATTAAAGAGTAGTACAGTTAATGCACCTCCTTCTTCTCATTAAAGCCATTTCCCCTTGGAGAATGGAGTCGCCGATTACTCACCAACAAATTTAGCATCATCAAAGTAGACACAGAGAAAAAACATCTATTTTGACGCCGATAGGATTATTTTGACTCAGTGGAGGCTTTCTTGTTTCATCTCCCTCAATCCACTTTAAACTAAGAGAAAAAGCCCTCCCTCCGCAAGTCGCCATCACTATTGGATTAAGCAATGAACTAACTAGCAGAGAGATGGATGGAGGGAGAGAGGGGGGGGGAGAGATAGACTTTTTGTCATCTTTCTCTCACACACAGCTACACAGCTGCGTTGTGCCTAGCCACATTTATCTTTTGCGTTATCTTCAGGAGGATGCTCGTCCTTCAGTAGTCGCTGTCGCCACACCACCTTGCCTGACTGACCGATGATAAAATTATGGCTAATGGTTGAGGCAGGCGTATTAGCTGCGCTCCCCACATGCGTATATATAAATATCGTTTATTCTAACGGTGGGCTTCAAGTGTAATAAATGGCGTGACAGTGTATCCCATGAGAGATACACATCATCATTAATTAACTACAAGTGCCTGACGCTTTTTTATCGGGGGCGGGGGTGGGGGGGGGGGCAAATGGCCTTTAATTGGAAACAACTAAACCAGTGAAGGACAAAGAAGTGAGGAGGGGTGGGGGGTTGAGGTTTTTGTTAAACTGTGAATGAGAGACAGTAAATGGTGAATACACTCAAACCAATGTTTTGGGTGAATTATTGCTCTTGTGTTAGAGGGACTTGAAATTATGACTTTACTAAACCCTGGAACTAATTATAGAGATAATTTCTTATTAGTTCAATGAATTGACCTTCTTCAGACAAAGAAGTTTTCAATATTGTTTTTTCCCCTTGGCTTCTATCGAATTCGAGTTCCAAGTTTTCTCTAAAAGTATGTTAATTAAATGAGAGCAAATATTGTTAACAAATGAGCCTTATAAAGGGTCAGTTGGAGAAGTTCGAAATGGAGGTTGACATAATATTGAGCAAAACGAGCACTCATTCAGCCCTAACATTCAAGACAATAATTTTCAATAAATTAGGTATCTGAATGTTATCATAGATGGTTTCAACTTGGCTGCGACCTATTTTCCGATCTGTCAATTTATCTAGTACCCCCGAAATTCTTACTGTTTAATTAACCAAATCTCTAAGAGAGTGTGTAAATTTTTCCAAATACACAACATTTAGATCGGATTTTAAGGCTAGATTCGAGGAAAATCCCAACTTCTTCATAGCATATTTGGTCTCCCTTTCTCAATTTATTATCCAATATTTTTTAAATATTCTTCGATTTGATTAACCATTTGAATATTTTGTTCAGTTTACTGGGGTGGTACATTGACTGCGATGTATGTTGGGTGGTATGACCAACCATTAATCAACCAATGAGTTCGGAGCATCACAAAAATGGGAAAAAATTGCAGGCGGAAAGGTCAGAAGTGCGCAATTTCGAAACCGGAATTCGACGTATCCGACTCTGCTACTAAAAGTCAACCCCCCCCCCCAGTCTCAAATTTTTTCCTGCTCCCCCTAATTTATAGCTCTCTGTTTTCCGTCTCTTTCACACAATGAAAGATTGTCTGCCGTTTTGCTTTGTTCTGGGTAGTTAATAACTCAGGTATGTCTCCGGATGTAGCGTGCCAGTATCAATATTTCAACCATATATTTGAATATAAATGTACACTACTCTACTACGTAGTAAAACAAAATGGTCTTGGTCCACAGACAAGGAGTAGATATATTTGACCGAATAGACACTAGGAAACTCAGGAAAGTTAAGGTATTATGATCGCAAGTATCGCAGCAGTTAGAGCTTTGAAAAGAATCACGAATCTTATAACAGCAAGTCTTATTGTCATATCTAGATATTCCACAGCGAGGAGGAACTGAACATTGCCGATTTCTATGGCCAAAACTTCCATCAGTAATGCACACTATCCTATAGTTCAAGCATGAATGCTGTCGCTGATAACATACACTTCGGTGTCAGTTTTCCACTCGTCTATTGTACACCTTGATAAACAGGAGAGGTATTATTTACCTTGCAATAATTACTGCCCAACATGACAACCTAATTAAGTCGTCATAACTTCAATAGATATTTTCCCAATCGTGACTTCGAATTTCTTCAACCCAATTAACAACGTTTCATAGCATATATATATATATATATATAACGACCAGCAAATGACTTTTTACCGAATCGACGAGAGGTAGAATTCACTTCATTCGCATAATTCATCCAAAGGAACCTCTGAGCCGCCATCAGTCGGAGGAGGAAAAGGGGGAGGGGAAGGAGGAGGAGGAGGAGGAGAAGAGAGGGTAAGTGGGAGTTAAGGAACCAGACACCGTGATTTTTTTACGCGGAAGCTGAGAAACGGATGATGATGCCGACACCACTATTATGGGGACTTTTTTATGCACTCGGTTCTTCAGTCGGTCTCTTTCTTCTCTCTCTCTCTCTCCTCTCCACTCCTCTGCCGCTGTCTTTTTAATTCGTTCGTTTGGGCACAAACATAATGTGGGTGAGTCACTCGAAGTAATTTTAATCCACGGGATTTGTTTTGAAGCATGAAAGAGATCGTTGTAGGGTCTTTTTTTTCAAGTTAAGTGCACCAACTTGGCCTTTCTTAAACAATCAACTTAAGGTGGAAATGGGAGTCGATGTGCTTCCTTTGCAGGCAGAAAAGTCATGGCCCTACTGGTGCATTTAGAGCAGTGTGAAATGGAAGGTAAAGAAGGAGAAAACCTCACTTCATTAGAATGACTACTGTTCTCACTTGCGGTTCTTGCGTATTTATCCTAGTTGTGAGGAGAAACTTCGTGACATATTTTTAAGCGGTTCCCTTCTCTCCTACGCCATTGAGCCAATCAATTGTAGCCTTGCAGTACTTACTAATCTCACTTCAATTTCAAAGAGTTGATAACAGCAAAAATCCACATATTTCACTCCTCTATTACCAAAGTTTTAAATTTTAATGATTGTCGCTAATGAGATTAAATCAATTTCCATAAGAATAATTATCCAAATCATCCTTATTTGAGCTCTATTATGTAGACCTTCTAATCCATTGCCAACTTCAATAAGGCAAATAAATCGTGAATAAGAACTCTTTCCACAAAGCATCAACAATATTCGTTACTCACTAACTCAATTAATAAATACCTTAAATGGAAAATATAGGCGAGGTGTGGCATGTGAGTAGGAGGAGGATTTGTTGAATGGGATTTTAATTTTTTTATCAGGAGACACATCATTACTATTTAGAAAATTATGCAAATGTAGTAGGCTATTGGAAATCAATTTGCCTGAAGACCTGTGCATTGTATCCGGAAGGCTGGAAAAATTAAAATAATTAATTAATTAGTAATTATAAGGTGCATTGAAAGACATTACGAGGGTATAGATTTTACATGAGGATGAATTAGCTAATTAAAGCAAATTATGCAATGAAAAATAGATTCGAGAATGGCTAAAAAGTTGGAGAAGTTTAAGAATGTTTACTCTATTTATTAGTATTTAAAATTTAAAAAAAAATAAAATTTGAGGACATATGTTGGCAAAAAAACTCGTTTCTTATTTAAGTCGTACCTAAGGGAGAGTTGGAGGGAGGGAGGGAGGGAGGGAAGGGTGGGGTTCCGACACCATCCGTAAGTTACTGAAAAAGGTCATGTTTATTTTTTTAAAAGTAGGAACTGGACTAACTTTAAATTACACAATACTAAAAAAATGTTCGACTTCAATGCTCTATTTATACTTTTAAAACGCAGAATAAAAGTGGTTAAAAAATAGTGCAATTTTAATCCCACTTTGGAGTGCAAATGAACTAAAGTTGCCTTACTTCACACCCCCCCCCCCCCCCCGTAAATGTCAAAGAATCAGACGACCTTATTGTCATGTCAGTAATGCTGTTTAAATTCAAGAAACTGAAAAAAAAATAATGTAAGATCTTGATGCTTAATATAACTTGAGGGAGGGGGAGTGGTCGAATTGAGTGAAGTGGAAAGACTGACCAGTTTAATTGGAAAAAATCAACCGATGGTGAGAGAAGAATTTTGGAGAAGGAAACAGTGAATCTTCATTGATTCGAATCCCATATTCAAAATTAATTAATTTTAATCATCTTCAAATGATTTCTACGAATTAAAATGGAGGAATTTTCGGCTTTGCTGAAAAGCTAAAAGGTATAGTTCAAATCATTTGTATCACCAAGGCAACCAGTTTGTTGCCATTCTATGATCATCGCATGCAAGGAGATTCGTATAATATGAGACCCTAAAGATGCTGTCTGATTTTATTAAAGAGTTTTTTAATTCAATTACTTAATTTCTCAATTGTCTGGAGCAATATTTCATTAAAAAGAAAGAATTAATAAGTTGAATCTATTTCCCATTTTTTCCATATGATGGAAAATATTTCCCCCTAATTAGGTAGAGGCGAGTAATGCTAATAATCAGATTAATATGAAATTATTAGAGTGGCAGGTTTAATTAAACAAAAATTAAACAAAGGGTTGGTGAGAGGTGGGAGAATGGTAGCAATCATTGCACATTATCATTTGATTTCATCACACCGTGTAAAATGTCTGAGGAGTCATAGTTATGGCTGAATTGGCGGGCGTTTATTCATGCCTACATTAAGCCCATGGCACTAAAAATAGACCCTTTGCTAAGCTAAACAAAATGTACTGCGTGCTCTCATTTGTAACACCAAAGTGACAAGGATATTTCTGTAGGAAACGAAGGAGTTTCATACGAACCTAAGAGTAAATTAAAGTTCCACACATATTTGTACAAGGAAATAAAAATATCATTTCCATACTCCTGTGTTTGCTTTTCGCTTAATTACCGTTTTAAGGTCTAGTTCTTTTGTAAAGAAATGCTTATTTGTTGACATAAATTTTAGTAATTAACACTTATGCTCACTGAGAACTTTTAATATAAATACATATTCGTTCTATAACACAAATAGACATTTATTGATTTATTTCAAATGGCAGGTGTTTTGGTAGTCATCATTAGCCCTTTAGTTGAATTCGAACTTCAAAGAGTGGAGGAACAGACAAAGTCACAAAGTGTCGAGAGGAGGAACAGAAGAGTGATCCACAGATGTAAAAGAGACAGACAGACATGATAGCAGAGAAAAAGCTTTGTGAGTACTGTGAAAGTGGTGTAATATGACATACAGTGGGATCATGGTAGTTTAAAGTCAGAGGTCAACTGCCGGTTAATACCCTTTTTGTCGTATGAGTATACGTTGCCCAGGGTGCACCACGTGGAGGTAAGTCTATCGCACACCCCACACAAATAGACATTATATCAGGAAAAATAGACCCCTTCCGATCAGAAGCATAGAAGTCTTTCATCCAATAACTTGGGGGAATTGAAAGGTTAAAACCCACCCGTGTTTGTTAATTCCTGATTTCTCTTTTCAGCTGTCATGTGACAGAGCCTTAATGCTCATATCATAAACCGATCAAGGCACGTCTAGACATCCAAACATCATAATTCGGTTTTCCTAAAACCCTTTCTGTTTCACTAACTACGTCATCTCTGCCTCTTCAACACTTTTCTTCTTCTTCTTCTTCCACACTCGCCAACTCATCGACTTTTACCTTTCACTCAAATTGTGATCCCTAAATGGTTTCAAGAGTGTTTGTCTACAGGAGGACTTAAGTTTAAAGTGAAAATTAACTCGAGATTGGCAGACTTTTATCATATTTTACATCGAATTTAAATTGAATCACCTTTCCATAAATTGAGGTTTAAGGGAAAGCAATCGTAGAAATTACTATCTAAGTTATTTTATTGACAATTTCTCAAAATAAACTGAACAACAAAATCAGCATTTACTTAGTGCAGTTTAACAAAGGATTATGTAAAATATGACATATGGACAGGGATTAAACATCTTTGAACATAATAAATGAAATGGAACACATGGCATTGGCATTGCAGGTGTCACTAGCTTTCAACACTTAAGGCACTGTGGTAGACAGACTACTTACTTGGGCATATTGATCATCTACTGACGCATACCTATGCACATTCACTTGCGAAGAACCCTACTATGACAAACACCATATATCTTGCCTCACAGGCTGCGCGATAAGTTTACCTCCGCACGTATATACAAACGACAAAAAGGTCTGTAAATCGGCAGTTAACTTCTTGCTTCAAACTACGATGACCCCACGATATGTCATATTTGGCCACTTCCACAGTAGTCACCTTACCTTTTCCTGTAACATTGTGTCTGTCTCTTTTACATCTACGAATCTCTCTTCTCTTTCGACTTTTTGTGACTTTGATGGACCTCCCAACCGTGGAGCTCGAAGTCAACTAAATGGCTAATGATAACTAGCATAAAGCCTGCTATTTGATATACTTAAATATCTTACCTTACTCCTCCTGTTTCACACAGCTCGCGATGACCTCGCTCAGTGCTGATACCTGCAATTTTCATCCCCAATTCCTCTGCCCATGTCTTCATCTCTACTTTTCGACTCCCTTTCCAGTTGTCCAAGTTGTGCGTGGTTCCATCTAACGCCTCGTTTCCCCATTCAAGTTAGGCTTTTATTACCTGCTTGCCTAGAGAAAATAATTAATTTTGTAAGGGGATACCTAGGCTAGCTAAAATTCCCTTTACTGACAGGATTAAAGCTACATCCTATTCACATAAAAAATTCTTTAAACGCGTCAAACTTATTAATATTTAATTAAAGAATCAGTCAGTTATAAGTAAAAGTATCGCGCTATTCTCTTCTTCTCCGCGTTGTGTTGAGAATTTAAATTCTGACATAAACAAGATCAATTCAGATTGGAAGTATCGTTTTGAATGCATACACTGTCATCCACCGTCTTCACTCCTACCTAGTCTGTCTGATGAAATTATGTTTTGAAGTAGGGCCTGTCTTAATTAAGATGACTTAAATGATTATTTAACCATGAAACTAATTAAATAAACAAAAATTTAACAATAAGCTACTTTAATTTGAATTGATTTTACTGTATTCGAGATAAAATAACATCATTTTAATCATTTTTAGGCAATTTTTTCGCACGTTTAACAAAAAAATGTTAAAAACAGACGAAATACTTGTGCTCTTATTAAATTATGTTGACTTCAGGGAGTGTGCGATATACTTACCTAGTCGTGGTGCACCCTGGGCAACGTATACTCATATGGTAAAAAAGTCTATTAACCGGCAGTTGACTTCTCACTTCAGACTACCACGACCCCCCTGGTTGTCATATTCGACCCCTTTCACAGTACTCACCTTACCTTTTTCTCTACCTTTGTGTCTGTCTGCCTCTTTTACATCCGTGAATCGCTCTTCTGTTCCCCACCCCTCGACTTTCTGCTACTTTGATGAACCTCTGTGAAGCCCGAAGTCAACTAAATGGTTGATTATATCTATCAAAACGCCTGCCATTTGAAATAAATAAAAGTTGACTTCATTAGCTGTTTTGAAATGTGTTCACATGCGATATAAAAACCTCTAAGCTCGCCCAATAGTCTATTTATATATTCATTTTCTTGAGGAATTGGACAACTTTTATCGAAATTCAACTCTTCTGATCTAAATAAAATTTGTATCTTGGCTTTCTCACCTACTTATCCTACCTTTTCTCTGCCTTTGTGTCTGCCTGTCCCTTTTACATCTTTGAATATCTCTTCTGTCCCCCCTCTCCACTTTTTCTCACTTTGATGTTCCTCCTTCCCTTTGTGAAGCCCGAAGTCAACTAAATGGCAAATGATAAGTATCATAAAGCCCGCCATTTTAAATAAATAAATTTATCTATTTTCATATCACTGCCGACAAATTGCACTAAATAATCAAACTAATCTGTAAGAGAATGTGCTTTAATAAACCAATGGCTTTTATTTGGCTGCTACACAACCATCGAAATGGATAATTAATGCATTTTAAAAACAAGTTCATTTTATTTGCTGAGTTCCCATACGCGCACACTTTTGAAATGGTCATTATTATTAACTGTGGCAAATAAAATGATTTTGGGAAAAGCTCATGTGAGTAGTTGGAGTGAGGCGTAGCGGAGTAGGCTATATGAGTAGAGAATAGAGCTTTACTTTCAACATTTTTTGTACTTTGAGTGATAGGGAATTAGCAATAACAGGACTCAGAGCTGTCCAGTTGCTGTTTTATCCAGAGATGAGCGGCTTTTGTCTAAGTCATCCATTCATCTTATCGAAAAATTCGGCCTTGATAGCTATTCAGAAAAAAGAACGACTTCAGATAAGTGGTATTTTGATCACCGAATATCAACAAATTGGAGAGTAATTTGGAATAATTGCACTTCTGTATTAATTTTTTCAGGGTCAGAGTCTGTATCTTTGCATAATTAGTGGTCAGATGAATAAAAATGACGTAATTGGATTTCTGAGCTTTGTAACGGTAGTGGATACCTTTACCTTATAGAGTGAGTGTTTGATTCGATATCTTACCTTCCCCCCTCCCCCCCCCACCTCCCCCACCCTCCACTCTCCAATGCCCCAGTTCCATCTTCTTACCTAGTTCCACTGGGTATATCATTAGTGCAAAACAGCCCACTAATTTTGGCTAAAGCTTTTATATCCTGTTAATCATTATGGCAAACATTAGTTAAATAATGAGACTCCTACGCCGGATTTGATTGAGGGCTTAGAATATGTCTTCTCAGTTGGTAATTTTACTATTTACATCTGCTCAGCGTCGGTATCATAGAATTTCCATTAACGGAGTTGGGAGCCCTGCTAGTTAGGTTTAGAATATTGATTAAAATATTAAATCTCCTTTATTCTGATTATTTAATCTCCGGCTAATTTAATATCTCCTTTGATTCAGATATAAGTTGAATAAATAAACAGACATTTTCAGTTAAAATTATCATTTTGCAACTAAATCGTCAGTCTGTCAGGATTCAGATTGACTCACTGGATATTACACCCATAGTGCTTTGCTGACTCAACATAAAAAGCTTTTTTTAAATTTGAAAAGAAAAATCGGAACTTCAAAACATTTGCTTTGACTTCACTAGTTAATCAATTTGCTCTATTGCCCATTTCAGTTCCTAGAATGGTGGAAATACATTTTAGTGAAGCCTTCTTTCAACACAGCTTCCAACTTCTAAGACAGATGCCGCCAATTTAGTCTAGATATGTATTTTCAAAATCAGAAACTTCTTGAAAATTCCAAAATCCATTCTGCCAATAATTACTGTCCTAATTATGAATGGCAATACACAAATGAAATGAGACCGTGTGAAATAAGAGGAAAATTGGAAAGACTGCGTTCATAAAAATCAGTTACGCCTCATGAGCGTTAAGAGTGTTTCATCAAGGTTGAAATGTCAAGTTAGGGAGGAAAAGGTGAAAGAATAAAAGTTTCAAGGTGATTTGGCTGCTTCGCTACTTTCTGAGTCACGGTGTGCTGTTGGAGAAAGAACGTAAACACTTCCCAAATTCTCTCCATTTTCGCCATCATGCTAGACATTTATGCAAGACAAAAGCGTTGAAAAATGAATGCGGACATTTTCCAGCCTTTTCTACTAGGTTACTGTATTTAGAAAACAAGGAATTTTATTTTAGCTTTTACTGAAAATTGCATAATATATTGTTTAAGTAATTGCGATTTCAAGTAAATATTGACGATGTGCAGAAATAGGAATAGGTTTTGATGTCCGTTAGGGAAATTGATGCAAACATTTTCGGTGCATCTAAGCGGAAATCATTATTTTCACCTCTCTTTCAAGATAGGTTTCTGGTTTATCACGCCTACAAATATCAGTTACATAGGCAGTTAATCACTTGTCACATTTCCAATCAAATGGCAATAACTTTCTTTGTTTTGAGTTAAAGGGTCTTCTCACTTATATTTACCCTACTTCAGAGTTGTTATAGATTTCTTAAAAACTCCCTCTTCAATAATCTCGCTGTTATGNTTTTGGGGGGGGGGGGGGGGTAGGGGGAGAATTCATATCAACTAACTTTAATGTGAATTAACATTGAAATGCTTATTTCCCTATCGTCAGAACATTTTTTATTTCACTGCAGGTGGCGTGTAATTACTTTAGCGTTAAATTATATTTTTTTTGGCTTGAAATGCACTAGATTAAATGTACATACTTTGAAGATTTTCAATTG
>UZAE01014292.1:0-15387 GCA_900617975.1 Rodentolepis nana | reverse complement strand
AACTAAACAGTGGTCCTACAATGGATTCCTGGTCACTGTGGCATTAAAGGCAATGAGCTTGCTGACACACTTGCTAAGAAGGGGACAACGATTTTGCAATGCATGGACCGGCCGATGTCTTTCCACACAATGAAGGCCTTAATCAAGAGAGAATTCCAGACTTCAAGGTGCAACGAACTTAAAGCTCGAACAAAGGAGAAACAGTGGACAGTGTCACTCTCCGACATAGCCGACTGGCCAAGAATCGAAACCGTTGGTGAGTTTAGACTACATACCGGACACGATTGCTTGGCAAAACACCTTCACAGATTGGGAGTGTACACTCAACCCACATGCCCCCTATGTAACCAGCAGGAGGAAATGGAGAAGACCCACCTGATTCGGTGTCCAGCCCTAAAGACAACGACGGAAAGAAAGAGATACTGGGAAGCAAGAAGACAGCTAATGAACTACTATTAATTAACTGCTATAAGTGTATCCCTTCCCACAATTGGGTTGAAGTTGAAGTCAAAGTTTAAGAGCTAATGATAAATATCATAAACCCTGCCATTTGAAATAAATAATTTGAGCTGGAATTTCCACTCTTGGAACGAGTTTTTGGAAACAGAAATGGGTCAGGAGATGGAGGAGTAAGAAGAAGGATAAGAAATTGAGAGAAAAGTGGAGGCGAGAACACCCAGGTATTGTGAAATAGGTGAAATTAGAGCCACTGAGGATAATGAGACACTTTGAGCTCTTTTTTCAGTGGTAAGAAACATGTTGTTCGAATGTAGGCAAAAACAATTAGAGACTGATAGGATCCGTGGAACCGAACGCAGAGGTACTCGAAACACACGTTTGTAATAGACTCAGAAGGTTAGAACTTCCAAGATGCTACAGAACCACCTGTAGAGGTTGAGATACACATTTCAGGGCACTTGATTGCAAATCATGGAAAGTGCAGACGCGAAAAAGGAAAATCAGCTGTTTGGCCTAAACTCAGATTTAGATCACATCAAATCAGTCAAAGATGCTTTGGATAATGGTCTGCTAATCGACAGCTGAAATGTTTGAATAATTATTTAACCACTATTATTATTATTGTTTGCGTATCTTTTAGAATTTCATTATTACCTTTTGCAGAGTAAGTTAATTTGAGAAAATCTTTCCTGTAACTACATACAAACACGAAACATTGGGACAAAATATGAATGAGTGAGAGAGATTGGAAAAGATTTCCTACTTTTTGCCCATTTCATTTAAAGTCAGTTTTAAACAGTATTTAAAGTTTTAAATAACAGTATTGCTTAGAGGAATATCTAATTAGAATACTGTGGATCTAATTAAAATAATTTAAAATTAGAAATGCGCTCCATGCGAAGAATTTCAGATTTCGAAATGAATGAAATTGTATGTTTGCATTTAAATTAAAGTAACTAATTGAAGTTAATTTTTCGGAGATGCGTTTACTGATATGGCAACCTTTTTTATGTCACTTCAGACGCCAAATTTGATTTGGTCGATGAGAGAAACTTTCCGGATAATAAAATCACAGAGAGCGGCGACATGTTTATAAAATACAATAATTATATTATCATGATCGATGCTTGAAATCGAATTTAGCTTCTTTTGAACACAATTATTTGTGCCCATAAACGTCCATGGTGATATACACTTCCTGGTTCCACGTTTATGAATGGCTTTTTCAATCATTTCTATTGGCCTCCTGGAGCAATCACGAAAGTATGAATTTTCGAGGGCTTTATCCCGTTTTAACGAACTCGACCACTTTTCGAGTTAGCAGACAACCTGCCTACCCGTAAAGTCACATGAGATGTGGAGGCAATACTACCACTACAATTTAAAAGTTCCATCTACCTAAAGCTGTTCTACTTGACAATGCACTCGACTTCTCCAATTGTCTTTCACTCATTTTATATCATCTTCTATTTCTTCTTCGAAAGATGCGTCGGAGGAGTCCTCAATTCAAATTCCAAGCGCGCTAGTCTAAAAAGCAGCAGCAGTGTCTTCAAAGTGGAGTGGAGCTCATTCATTACCCAACTTAAGCATTTATTTATTTATATCAAATGGCAGGCGTTTTGACAAATAATATTTATTTATTTCAAATGGCAGGCGCTTTGATAGTCTATCATTAGCCCTTTAGCTGACTTCGGGCTTCACAGAGGGTTTTAGCTGACTTCGGGCTTCACAGAGGGGAAGGAACATCATAGTGAAAAAATTCGAGAGGGGGGAAGTACAGAAAATGTTTCAAAGATGTAAGGGAGACAGATACAAAGGTTGAAAAAAGGTGAGGTGAGTGCTGTGGAAGTAATCAAATGACATAGAGTGGGGTGATGGTAATTTGAAGTCAGAAGTCAACTGCCGGTTAATAGACTTTTTTGCCGTATGAATATACCTTACCCAGGGTGCACCACGTGAAGGTAAGTCTATCGCCCACCCCAATGATTTCGGGTAAGGAAATGGCTAAATTGCTTGGATTTGAAGGTCGTGGTTATTTGCAGTGTTCATAACTCTAGATCATTCAATTTATCAAGAATGAGGAGTTGTCCAGATTGAGCGTCAAAGGGGAACTTCTTAATCAGTTTGAACGGACTGTATATATTCATCTGTGTTTCTTTATTCACAATAGATAATGGAATTTTCCACTTGTAAGCAGACATGTCTAGAATGGCGCCTGTTTATGCAGTTGGTATACCAGTGACAACCCAAATGAGTTAGCTTGTTTGAAAAAAAGAAAAGAAAATTATTTGCCATGATTCAAATGACATCAAGATGCAGGAAATGCAAAAAAGTGGAGGTAAAGTGTGGAAAGGTATCGAAGAAATACTGGAATATTAATTCTGGTTCAAAGGACTGGAGGTGTCTTTATTCATTTTGAGAGGAATCGAGTTGTTATTTTCCCCCTTTTAATTAATTTGACCTTCCACTCTCAGTTAAAGAGGAAGAATTGTTCTGACTCTAACAGTGTTTAAATGAATCAACCGATGTGCTCTAGATATGGGACATGGTATTGATTTTAGGTAACGGGCACGTGCTAGATTTTAAATATTTGTGGCTTAACTTCGAACGCCAATGATACAATCGAGTGAGTTATCCAAAAAATGTGAAAATCAATCACGATTTCAAAGGTAAATGTCAAAGTAACCAGAAATTGGTTAGTTATATGATGTCTGATGACTTTCATGGAATGATTATTTTGAATGGTTAATAAGTCAATAAAAATTGGAAGAAGTAATGGGAAGGATATTAGCTTAACAAGCTGAATAGATTAATGATTTATTGTATATCCTCGTTTACCACGTTCAAACAACCAATAATTGATTTTTGCGGGAATGCCAGCAAGTTTTGACAATCGATTGCCTCTTATAAGACAAGATTCGGTTGCTCAAACGACCAACAAACCAACTTCACATTTTGTGGATAGATTAAAACAAATATGGAAAAATGTGAGTGTTTNATAATTCGTGTGTTGTAAAAGAACTTTTTTATTTATTTTCATTTGCAGAATTTAAAGAGGGAATTGCCAGTAAGATAACGTATGTATAAACAGATAAGAGCTACCAAATTCGAAACCTTTCCTACTTTTAGTCATAAAAACATACAATACTGCGGAGACTGTATGTAAGTTAGTTATTTGCTTAGTATTTTATTGTGCTAATCGGCTGCTACATTGCAATAAGCCGATAGCAGTCAAATTTAATGCATAAAAACCACAATAGATTGCCAAGTTCATTGCACTTCAAAGTTAGCACATGTCTACTAAACACGACTAAGATCGTACCATGGTCGCATCTTAGAGATTGAAATTTCGGAAATAATGTCGAGTACACCAGGGGACAAGTGACAAACGAAATTATTGTAATTAGGGGAACACATTGTGGTCGACACTTCCAAACGTTAAGTAAATTGAAATGGTTGTGAATGAGCTTTCAACTTCAGCGGTTGATGACGCCCTATAGGTTAATAAACTTGGGAGAGTGAGGGAGAAGTGTACTTGCACACATTCTATAAACTTTATAGATTTCCATGATTCACACCATACCATTAAAAAGAGTGTTTAAAAACGTAAAATGCCAAATATTTTTGGAAGAACTAAAAGCAATGCAGTTGAGACATCGATGCGATCATCGGCAGGTTCAAAGACAAATGTTCAAACTATCATTTGCATCGTGACCGAGATGAACTTTCCATTCCAACTGGAAATAAGAGTGAATAACTAGAAAATTAAATTTTATTGAATTGAAGCTTCTTTGTGTCTATCAAACGACAAAACCCTAGTGGCAAAATCTTGAGTCTCTTGTAAGAATTTCCAGCCCAAAGTTCATTTGACTTACTTCTACGGTGATAGTGGACGTCTCACATTTCAACATTCACCGATGAAAAGGTGGAATGTTAGTGCTGTTTGTTCACAAAACAAGTCACCGTAGATTTACTGAAAGCAACTCGCGTTTACCTTTCAAAATCCATCAATTCAATTGAAAATTTGAAATTCGCAAAGTGCAGAATACACCGGAACCATTTAGAAGCAACACCATAAAATCGAATAACTGTTTATTGAATGCGAGATTATTATATGAATGTAAGAAACCACTTATGCACTTTATTTAAGAGATGAGTATGTTGGAAACTAGAAAAAGGATATTCCTTGTTTAGAATTCATCATTGAAGGGATATTCAGGATGCTCGGCGAGGCTGTAAGGTAAGATCAAATAGTCATCAAACAGGATCTGCAGGCAAGTTTTAAAGTTAAACTCAATCGATAACTTACGCTAATAGCTTCAAAATGCGAGTGTTCATACCAGCATTGTTAAGCCTGTCCATTTCCTCCTTTGATAGCTCAAAACCCAAAACCTGCGATAAAAGATTAAAAATACCTCTAAGAAACATGAAGGAAAAGCAACAGCAAAACTGAAGAAGAGAACTAACATCAAGGTTTGTTCGAATTCTCTCGGGAGTAACACTCTTGGCGATAACAACCAAATTTCTTTGCAGACCATGACGAATCAGAACCTGGGCAGGAGTAACTTTGTGTTTATTCGCGATTTCAACAACAGCATCCAGTTCAAACAGTGACTTGGCTTTGTTCCTATAATAACACAAACAGCAGTGGCACTCAAAGAATTAGCAAAAGCAAATGTGAAACTAGATAAACACACTTAAAGTAACCAGGAGACCCGAGAGGACAAAAAGCTTCAACCTGAATGCCTTTCGATTGACAGAATTCAATCAACTTGGTGTTAAGACAGTGAAGATTCACTTCAATCTGATTAACAGCTGGTACCATCGTTCCATGCTCGATGACACGCTCAATTTGACGTTTATTGAAATTTGACACACCAACAGACTTTGCCAATCCAGCTGGAACCAACTTTTCCATTTCTCTCCAGGTGTCTTCAAGATTGTGACTCTCCAGAATAACTGTCTCTGGATCGTCAAAATCAAAGCTAACACCATCTGCAACTCGGAAGGAGACGGGAAAGTGAATTATATAGAGATCCAGATATTCGAGACCGAGGTCATTCAACGTTTCTTCACAAGCACCCTTGACATCTTTAGGATCGTGTCGATCGCAAAAGAGTTTCGAAGTGATAAAAATGTCTTCACGTTTAAGTTTATACTCTTTCATCGATTCTGCGATGCCTTGACCTATTCCTTTCTCGTTGCCGTAAAACTCTGCGCAGTCAATATGACGGTATCCAGCACGAAAAGCCGCTTTTATGGCATTGATAGCATTCATATTCGAAACCTGAGTAAAAATTAAGTATGCTTATGAGGCTTACGTCAAATGTTCCGAAGGCAAGCTGAGGAATTTCATGACCACTATTTAGTTTGAGAGTTGGTCCTGTAAACATCGATAGCGAAATATCGGCAAACGAAATGCCACCTATTAGGCAGTTCGCTTAAACAAAAAGGTCATTATTGCTTCACTTTAATAGGTCTAAATAAAGAAAATAAATCGGGCATTAAGACACCACGATTTATCAATACCTTTTTAATTGCTCTTCATTTCCGTATTAGATTCTTGTTGTTTACTGTCGTAATCAAACGAAAATATCCAAAAGTTGTATAATTTTCGAAATTTTTACTCGAGTAAATTATTGTGTTTACAAAAAATCTATTCCTTAACCCATTCTGAAAATTGCAAATGTCAATTATTCCGAATCTTATAGGTATTTGCTGACAAAGTTTCATCTCTATCTTAAACTTTACTAGTCGAAATGTAGATATATACCTTCCAAGTTATGCATCATTTGTGCAACTAAAGAGTAACGAATATATTCTCCAATTTACACATTTTGCATTTTCACATCTCTTTTCCGGCATATATCAAATAAATTTATATATATATGTCTAAATTTAGAAATTGCTAAATACAGCTAACTAGACGGTGATAAATTTCACAAATTATTAAGATAATTATTACAACTGATAAAGTAACAACGGTAAGGAGTTAACAAATTGAATAAAAATATGTATCACAATTCTTCGTGTTACGATAGTAATTGAGTAGAAATACGAAGAGAGTTAATGTGCTATTTGGACAATTACACGAATGGAGATACAAGTATTGTTGTGGTCAAAAGAAATATCGATGGCTTCGTCTAGACATGAACGATGGTGACCCGTTTCAGGCTACATGAAATGCAAAATTGTTAGAAAATTCACAAAGAATGAAAAGTTGGAAAGTGCATAACAAGTTACCCTTCAATCACACCTTTTCACCCACCTTCAATCCACCTGCCGATGATCGCATCGATGTCTCAACTGCATTGCTTTTAGTTCTTCCAAAAATATTTGGCATTTTACGTTTTTAAACACTCTTTTTAATGGTATGGTGTGAATCATGGAAATCTATAAAGTTTATAGAATGTGTGCAAGTACACTTCTCCCTCACTCTCCCAAGTTTATTAACCTATAGGGCGTCATCAACCGCTGAAGTTGAAAGCTCATTCACAACCATTTCAATTTACTTAACGTTTGGAAGTGTCGACCACAATGTGTTCCCCTAATTACAATAATTTCGTTTGTCACTTGTCCCCTGGTGTACTCGACATTATTTCCGAAATTTCAATCTCTAAGATGCGACCATGGAGGTCATGAATTGTCCAGTGCCTAGTCGGAATAAAAGAGGAATAACAGTTCCTGGAAATGAATCAGAAAAATATTATTAAAACTTGAGCTTTCAACAATCATCGATCTAGGAAAACATTGCATCACAATATATGCACATTTATACAAGTAGAAAATAAGTGGAAATTTGTCCAACAAAAGTAATCAATGAACTTAAAGTTTTGTGGTAGTTGGTTGATTTATCAATTTGTGTCAACCTGACGAAACTTGGGCAGTTAAGCAGTCATCACCTCCCTTGTGCAGTGGTTGCCTGTTTGAAGGCCTATCTGCCCCTTCCACCAAGGAAGCAGAAACAATGGCTAACCATTAGTTGGTGTTCCAAGTAGAAGTCGGTGATGTGCAATTGCCAGGCATCAACTACACCTTCGACACCAATTCCTGATGACAAAGCAGACACTACACCACCAAACGTACCATTATGTTATTTGAAATGCAATATCGATGGGACTGCCCTCGGAATCATCTCCTTAGCAAATTGCTCTTTTAAAATTGCAGAAGAACTCTATACCTCAATTCACTCCATATTACTTCTCTAACCCATTGAGCATCAAACAGGACCCGATAAAAAACAATGTCTTACAACGGTGTGTGTTTCTCCTTCGAANCCGCTGCTGCGTAGAAAGAGAATAGTTTAGAGAAAACACCTGCACCAACGTTTGCTTGATTTTCTACTTGAGACCCATCAGTGAAGGCTTTGAGCAATTGATTTGAAGGATAGTTGGCATCGATTGTCTCAAGGGCAGGTGAGCGCATTTGTGTTGGGGGTGTTTGCTTTCCTGAAGTAGTCAAGCAGTTGGATGCAAAACTCTACATCAGTGACTGCTTATGTATTCATGAGTAGAGAGAAGCTTTTTGGTTTGTTATCGATTTGTAATGCTTTCTTCAGTTCTATGGCTTTCTGAATTAGACCAGATTGCGTTTTTAGGTGTCTTGGTCTAATTTCGTAGGCATTGAAGAATTTGTCCATGGGAATGCGCAGTAGCTTCTCGCACAGGATTAAGACCTTCTCTTTGATAAGGAACGTATTGTGGTGTTCCCTGTAACCAGAGACATTACAACAATTGGTGTTGTTTCTTTCCTTCAATTAATTAGTCGAAATGCCTGGTTGTACGTCTTCTGGCACGATTTAAGAATCACTTCAGAGGCTTTAATGAATGGCTAGGAGCAACACAGCTTTATTGGTGGTGTTAAGAGTTGGGCGTGCACAGCCCCATTTGCTATCAGCGGGGTACGTTCAGTCTATTTGAGACTCGTTCTGCTACTTAAGCAATGTGGCTTTTCCATATTAGCTTTGTGACAAACGTCAGTCCAAGATAAATGAACTCTTTGCTTTTTTACGAGGGAAGTGTCCTTGTACCTTAAATGTTGGCCGGTGAAAATGTTTGGAATGTGGATTTCGAGGTGTTGATAACCATCCCATTGTTGTCTCACCAGTTTGCTAATAGTTTAAGTGCGTAATTTAGGGCACTTTCCGTTCTCTCCTGAGCGGTTTTCATAGGGACGGAATATCATAGAACAAGATGCCAGTGACTGTCTGCACCAGTTCGGCTATGTCATTGATGAAGACATTGAAAGAGTACAGCTTGTGACAGCCCCGTGTGGAAGACCTGTTTGTAAAAGATTGGATTCGGACAGAGCGCTACCATATCTGACTTTACATGATCTTTGTCTAATGAATGTTTTTATCCAGCTTAGCCTGTTGTGAATTATACCAATATGCGAAAATTTTAGAATTAACTTCTCTTTCCACTCTGAGTCATATGCTGATTTGAAATCGACGAAAACAGCCGTAAGAGTATTTCGTGCATCAAGGGCATCTTTGATGTGTTGGGAGAAAGTGGCTACTTGTTGGTTCGTTGGTCTTTGTGGCAAAAAAACCTGCTTGTTTGTTTCTAAGAATATTGTTGGTCTCGAGGAACCAAGTCAGCCTCCTGTTAACCATTCTTTCCATAAGTTTAGCCAGCGCGTTTTTGAGGGAGATAGGTCTAAAGTTGCCAAAGATGCTAGGNCATTCTAATTAGAAATTCCGGATGAATACCGTCTTCGCCAGGAGACGTTTTGCACTTGAGCTGTTTTATCGCAGCATTAAATTCGCAAGGTGTGAATGGTTCAGTAAGTACATTATTTAGTATTGTTGTGTCTTCCTTAGTTTCACCAAACTGTCTTACTTATATCTTTAAATCTCTTGAAGATTTTCTGACAAAATGTTTTTCTTTTGTTTGTGGGAATAGAACCTCACAAATTAGTTAGCTATTTCCAAGTCTGTGGTAAGCAGTTTACTTTTTAAAGGTATTTGTTATTTCTTGGGTCTTTTCTTGTTATTTTGGAAGTTGCCTAGAAATTTGAAAGTGTATTGGTTAACACTTTGATAGTTGATATTTGAGATGAACAAGTCGTTAAAGGTTTTGATAGTTGATATTCGAGATGAACTTGTCGAAGTAAGTTTCATAGTTGATATTTGAGATGAAGTTGTCGAAGGAAGTCCGTAATAGCTGATATTTGAAATGAACTTGTTGAAGGAAGTCCGGTTTAGTTGATATTTGAGATGAACTTGTCGAAGGACGTCCGTTTTGCTTCTAAGATGGCTTGCCTTAGGACAGCTGATTGTCGTCTCCAGGTTTGATGGCTTGCCTTAGGACACCTGATTGTCGTCTCCAGGCTTGTACGTCTTCCGTTCTTCCAGTCTGTTCAGCAGTGCTGCGAAGGGCGTCCGCTTTCTTTTCGGTTCCTCAAGGTATTTAGACCAGAACACCCGATAGTGTTTAGTCTTGACACGAGGAATAGCTTTCTTCGCATATCTGATAGTTTTATTCGTGATTTGGGCTACGCAAAACGTATACTCATACGGCAAAAGTCTTTTATTCGCAGTTGACTTCTGACTTCAAACTACCATGACTTCACTGTATGCCGAATTCGACCACTTCAGCAGTACTCATCTTACCTTTTCTCTGTATCTGTGTCCATCTGTCTCTACATCTCTGAATCACTCTTCTTTCCCCTTCTCGAATTTTCCTCACCACAAAGTTACTCCTGTCCCTGAAACCCCGAAGTCAACTGAAATTTGAAATGAATAAATAAATATACGTGATTTCGTTGGAAAGTTTGTCAGGATGTTGGTTGAAGTTTATGGGGCTTGGGTGAAGTTAGTTCTCTAAAAGGTTTGTGAATGTAGGCCAGTCGGCCTTCTTGGAGTTCCATGATAGCTTGGTTGCCATTTTCGATAGCATGCGTTTACTGCCGATGGTAATACTNTGCGTTTACTGCCGATGGTAATACTAGCAATGACTGGTTTGTGGCCAGAACCAGGATCGCCAATTATTTTGTGGTGCATATACTCGCAGATGTCACTTAAACCCAGGAGCAAGTCAGGGGTTGTTCAGGTTCCATTGCAGTGCAGATATGTAGCAGGATCCTCATCGCTGTAAATAGTTTCTAGTGGGTTGCTGTTAAGCATGTCTTTGATTTTCTTTCCAGCCATGTTTTTATTCTTACAGACCCATCTGGTGGAATGGACGTTGAGGTCTCCTAATGCTACAGTTTTGTGCGAGATATTCATAAAATCAAGGTTGATTTTTATTCTGGGGTGGTTCATAGACTCCGTAACTCTTAAACA
The DNA here is from genome assembly GCA_900617975.1 of Rodentolepis nana. Taxonomy (NCBI): domain Eukaryota; kingdom Metazoa; phylum Platyhelminthes; class Cestoda; order Cyclophyllidea; family Hymenolepididae; genus Rodentolepis; species Rodentolepis nana. Next base: position 4,643 of record UZAE01014292.1, on the reverse strand, counting down.
TTCAAATTAGTTTGCCAAAATTTATGAAAGCGTTTCATTTTTTTAACTTTAAACAAAATTTACCGAAACATAAAACTTATGTACAATTAGAGACGGAAGATTTCCCTTTTGATATCTCGTTATTATTTTGATCTAATTTTTTTATCAAGTAAATTAATTGAAGATCTTGGTTAAATTGTTATTTCCAAACTATCTTCTATTTTTACCTTTATGTCAAATCATATCATTTTTCATTCATGTTATTGTGAAGCATCTTTTGTTTGGGGATTCAGTGAACACAAGTTGTAAATAAACCCCAGTATGGAAAATATCCAAAATAACCTCTTTATTAACTCAATCAAGAATGAAAATATGCATCAAATTAGCCATTTGATATATTCTTCACTTACAATGGCTCAACAACAAATGCATGATTATATTGCTTTCACTGTTTTCATTTTAAAATGGATTTCCGTATGCACTTTTACGTGTTAATAAATTCTTTGTCTTTTGCCGATGGCTAACTACTGAAAGCCAGGGCAATTCCTACCTCGAAGGTAGAGACTGTGGTTATAATTAACCTCACAACCCTATTTACCCTCAAGATATGTGTCATCCTCGTGGGGGGTGTGGTGCGAAGGTTTGAAGTGTGGTCGATAACCAGAAGGCATTGTCGCAGACATTGAAAAGTGGCCATGAGAGTTCTGGGAAAGGTGATAAGCGAACTAGCGCTTACAGACAATAGTAGTCGGCACAGCAATCAATCAAGCACTATTACAATTAAGTACATTAGGAAAGGTAGACGTTGTTGGTAAATAGAAATGACATATTACATAGATCGCTTAAATAACTGGTCATTTGTTGCTTCTTAAATTTCATTATAACGTAAATCAACTTTATCAGTAATGTGGTGATAGGATGTCGAATATGTGGAACTAGATTCCGAGTTGTCTCGTGTAATTGGTAGACTGCTCCCTATTCAGACCCTGAGATTAGTCAAAGCAGCTGTCAAAACTTGAAGGAGTTTTTAAGGGTGTGAATTTCGATCAACTGAACTGATATGTAGTTTATATTGATTTGCGGATTATTATGAGGTAGTTCATAAATAATTCCCATAGGTCAGAGGTAACCAACATGGATGTCGATTTCTCATCTCAGACTTGTCCAAATGAACATTAACAGCAGTAATGTCTTGTATTACTCAACTCCGAGTATTACTTTTTTCGGAGTTATTTATATTCCGATAAGGTTTACACCATACATCATTCAAGTGTTTGCCATCTGGCCACTACCTATTCATAAAGAATTCATAATGTTGTTGTCATTGCTCGAATGAAACGATTGAAAATCAATAATCATTGTGCACGGTGAGCAGGCACATTATTCTCGGCTAACGAAATACCAAAATTGATTTCCAATAGACTCTCTGATCGTGTAGTCGTAATTAGAAAATAAAATGAAAATATACAGAAAAATCAATATTGATTTGCAGATTTATCCCAAGTCTCATGTTCAGGTATCTAAACATCTAATATACAAATAATTCTCCATCGAAGGAGGAAAGGTTTTGATAACAACGCATCCATTTCTTCTCAGGTGCATTTAGGCACATTATTCAGTTAATAGAAGGAATTCAAGTAGAAATAGGAAGAAAGTCATGTTTTTATACGAGAAATAGGCCTCTTCATTAAAATGAGTTGGAGACCATGAGTCAAGGTGATTCGAAGACAGATGTTCAAAATAGCATTTAGAAAAAGATATTCATATGGCGTTTGAGATAACTTTGACAGTCCCAACAGGAAATAAGAGCACCAGATTGGTAAATAACAAATTTAATGTGATAAAAGTTCCTTCGTGTCTGACAGACGAAAACATTCGACTCTGTGAGAAGTTGCACTATGCGACGCTTGTATGAGCTTCCAGCACAGAAGATCATTTCACTTGCTTCTATGGAGATAAGGAATGCCACAAGTTTCTCATGGTGGTGTAACTTCAACATTCATGCTTACGGAAGGGTATTTTGATATAAACTGGAATTCGCAGCTTTAATTCAGTAATTAAGGAGAAATTAACGACCACGATCTAGTTTTATTATTACGAAAAACAAACTCAAAATATGGACTGTGAAATGTCTAACACACTTCCATGTTTAAAATGCTACATTAAAATCTTCTTACAAGATGAAGCACGATGAATAAAACAAAAGCAAATCATTAACTTAAATTTAAACAACAGCTCACTACAACGTTGAAAAACAAGAAAACATACTCCAAGTTGATGAAAGATTTATTATTTGGGATTTTAAAATATAAAGGCAAAAGAAATAAATATACCTTCTAGTTTAAGAATAAAAAACACGAGAATCGGAGAAAAATGCCATTCATCCTTTAGAATTCATCATTGTAAGGATATTCAGGATGCTGGGCAATTCTGTAAAGTAGGGAAAAAATTATTCACAAAGCAGCTTTTGCAAGATAATATTAAAATTTAACTCAAACGGTAGCTTACGATGGTACCTTGAACAGGCGAATGTTCATACCAGAATTGTTAAGCTTGTCCATCTCCTCATTAGTCAGCTCGAAACCAAAAACCTGCGATGAAATGATTAGAAATGCCTCTAAGAAACAATAGGAAAAAGCAACAGCAAAACTGAAGGAGAGAACTAACATCAAAGTTTGTCCGAATTCTCTCGGGAGTAACACTCTTGGCGATAACAACCAAATTTCTTTGCAGACCATGACGAATCAGAACTTGGGCAGGAGTAACTTTGTGCTTATTCGCGATCTCAACAACAGCCTCCAGTTCAAACAGAGACTTAACGTTTTCCCTAGAATAACGCATACCACAGTGATTATCTTAAGCATTTGAAAACTCAAATTTAAAACCAGATATATCTACTTCAAGTAACCAGGGGAGCCAAAAGGAGCATAAGCTTCAACCTGAATGCCTTTCGATTGACAGAATTCAATCAACTTGGTGTTAAGAAAGTGAAGATGCACTTCAATTTGATTAACAGCTGGCACCATCTTTCCATGCTCGATGATACGCTCAATTTGGCGTTTGTTGAAGTTTGACACGCCAACAGACTTTGCCAGTCCAGCTGAAACCAACTTTTCCATTTCTCTCCACGTGTCTTCCAGCTTGTGATTCTCATAAATTAGTACATCCCGATTGTTTAAATCAAAAACGTAACCATCTAAGACTTTGAATGAAACGGGAAGGTGAATGAGATAGAGATCTAGATATTCAAGACCGAGATCTTTCAACGTTTCTTCACATGATCTTTTAACGTCTTTCGGATCATGTCGATCGCACCAGAGTTTAGAAGTCACAAAAATATCTCCCCGTTTAAGATTGTACTCTTTCATTGATTCTGCAATAGCCTGGCCAACTTCCTTCTCATTTTCGTAAAACATTGCAGTGTCAATATGACGATAGCCTGAGGCAAAAGCAGCTTTCACAGCATTAACCGCATCAATATTATGAGCCTGTTTAAAAGTAGAACGTAAATTCGAAGCTTACATCAAGTGTTCCTAAAGCAATTTGAGGAATTTCGTGACCACTATTTAATTTGAGAACTGGAGCTTGAGGCATCGAGAGCTAAATATCGGCGACTGAAGTAGCACGAATTATTCGGTTCGTTTAAACAAGAAGGTCATTATGTATCACATTTTATTAACTAATAAATCACTTCAATTATTTACTTTCTATTAGTATTTTATTTAATAAGTCTGAATTTGACATCATGATTATTTCTAAGGGTTTTGTCATGTGTCACACATTGTATTTGCTAAAACCCTTCATTTCAATAATTACTTAAGTTAATAATGCTATTTTTCAACTCGCATTTGTAATTTCTTGAAAATTCCTGCCATAGCATTTTTATTTTAATTCGAAATATAAGAATAGAGCAAATTTATTTCCTACACAACTTTGTATATTAATGAATATAACCTAGTTACTGCCAATACATTATCAAATATAGTTTGCAAATATTTCTCTATTCATTTAGGTTTATAAACAAAATAACGCAATTTAATGTATTGGTGAAATAGTTACAATTAACAAATATCATAATCCATGCACTTCCCTTTTGCGTGGAATTGCATAACCTACTAGAAGGTCGTAATCTTGAGAATTATGACGATAATTGAGCAATTGAATAAGAATTGACTGCGAGTTATAACCAAGCAGTAGAGATGAATGAACTACCACACTGTCGTAGATGATTCGGCTGTTGTTATTGCCCAGCAGAGGAATGTCACTTATCTATCAATTGGAACAAGATAATGAGTTGTACAAAATGTATTTAATAAAGTACAGAGAGAAAGGATGAGAGATATGGGGGTAAGATAAAGTAATTTTGCGAGAGAATATATGACAAACATGTGTGTACTTGTGCGCATATCATGAGTGTTTGTATGGGAGAGGTTAAAACGTAAAGAATTTATGAGTTATCTGAATAAGGACACGAATGAATGCACAAGCATAGAGGTAATATTAAGTGTAACTTGACAGAGTGAACAGAAGAGGAATCGATGACCTCATCCAATCATGAAAGATGGTTCTTCGAGTCGAATTGTAATAAAGGCAAAACTGAGAGGATCTTTATAAACAATGGGACTGTGGAGTAAAATGCGTTATAGGTTATCCTTCAATCACAC
>UZAE01014291.1:0-12762 GCA_900617975.1 Rodentolepis nana | reverse complement strand
CAATAATATATATTAGATTTTAGCTATATCAGGATCACTAGCTAGTCATCTTATTTTATGATATATATTTATATTTATATTTAACTATGCGTAAGTAATTCAATTCGCGTTAAAATTCTCCTTATCTTGCAACTTGGATGCTGTGTTTTTGGATATTAGACTTGTTGGTGCAAGATACTGTCCAATTTTCTTCCCTTGGTGACATCACCAGAGATGATTGCACTGAATCATGAAATATGGTATTTTCAATATTAGCTAAAGTGGTTGAATATGGAATACCAATTTAACCCACTTTATATGGCGCATACATGCTTAGAGGTCTTTCACACTATGTAATTCTTATTGCCAATTGCTCTTGTTACATCTCAGGCTATGCCTAACATAACATACGCAAATCGAAGAAACAAAGCGTTAATGGGACAATGTTTGATTAATACGTTCGAATAGGAAAAAGGAAAACACCAATATCCCTATAAATCTAGAGAAAAGATACTTGAGATACTCATCACCATCCACCGTAGATCTCAACAGCACTAATTCAATCAATTTTGGCTGCCACTACTTGTCAGTAGTAGTTTTTAACTGCATAAAACACATTTCTAACCAATTGTAGTGAAAGGTGCTATTTTATTTGTTTCCATTGAGTAAAGAACGCACAACCCTACTTAAGTTCGCTAATTTGAACAAATGTCAAGTTTAGCGGCTTTATGGAATGATAGAGTTTATTGAGTTTCAATTGGATATTTGCGCATGGTAGGGAAGTTAAGGTGTATTTCTATAATTCTGACGTAATTCTGAAGACGATTTGGCATGAAAATTTAATATTTCCTATTCTTCATATCACTTATTTATTTTATAAATACTGAAACAGATAGAAATTAAAGCAAAATATGCTATTAAATAAATTATGCCACAAAACGAGCAGCAAAATCGTCCATTTATGGATGAGTCTTTTCAGAACGCGCAGAGTTCAAAGCTGAACAATAAATTCATAGAGGATTACTATTAAATGAAATGGTTCATTGATCAATGCTTTTTAAACATCCGCTAGTCTAACTTGCTTTTATTAAGTGAAATGTAAACATATTTTTTTCTCTATAACTTCCTTACCACCCAATAATTCAATGCAGGTTCAAAACGGAATGGCGCAACATCAGGTGAAAATTTTAGCATTATTAAACTTCAAAAAGATCATTAAAACAATTTAGAGTGTTAACCAAATTCTGACAAAAATTCATTTGAAGCCAGTTATTTAATGCACACATGAGAAAAGGCCTAAGAGCACTGAACTCATTGAATGGCAAAATGCGAACTAGCAGTGATTGTGCCATGTTGGTGCATGATTTCCGCCTAGATCACTTAAACGAATACCCCGTAATTTGAATACAAGGTAAAAAATAGAAGTTGTTGTTATTACATTTCTAGTATTTTACTTATTAAAAATCCATTTATTACTACTTCAATGTCATCCTACTCGGTTCTTTGCCCTAGGACGCAATATTTCCCTCTGTAGATTACATAAGGGGCAAGTGGATCGATTGTATACTCCTGATCTGTGAATGTGTTTTGCCAGGTATTTGTTTCCGGTTCGTAGTCTAAAATCAGAAAGGGCTTCGAGTCTTGGACAGTCAGCTATGTCCTAGAGTGCCACTATCTACTGTTTCTCCTTCGTTCGAGCTTCAAGTTCGTTGTACCTTGAGGTCTTGATATCCCACCTGATTAAGCTCTTACTTGTGTGATAAGACATCGGCCGGTCTATGCCTTGCGAAATTGTTGTGCCCTTCTTAGCAAATGCGTCAGCAAGCTTATTGACTTTAATGCCACAGTGACCAGAAATCCATTGCCTTTAATGCCACAGTGACCAGGAATCCATGGTAGAACCACTGTTTTGTTTTTCTCTCTCAGCAGCTGATAAATCTCATTGCCTTTAATGCCACAGTGACAGGAATCCATTGTAGGACCACTGTTTTGTTTTTCTCTTCAGGAATCGAATCTCATTGCCTTTAATGCCACAGTGACCAGGAATCCATGGTAGAACCACTGTTTTGTTTTTCTCTCTCAGCAGCTGATAAATCTCATTGCCTTTAATGCCACAGTGACCAGGAATCCATTGTAGGACCACTGTTTTGTTTTCTCTCTCAACATTGTAGGACCACTGTTTTGTTTTTCTCTCTCAGCAGTTTATACATTTTTTCCTTCGTATATTCCAACTCTGTTGAACTCTCTGGTTCCAAGTGGCTTTATTGCCGACTTTGGGTCCAAAAGGATTACTGCTTTGATAAATTTTGTTTCCAGGCAACATATTTGGCTTAGTGCTATCATGATGGCCTCTAAATTGGAACCCTATTATTGCATATTTTAACGATGAACTGGTTTTACATTTTCTTTTGCAACTATGTCAACTTTTGAAATAAAACTTGTCAAAAATCCTGACGATTATTAATGTGTTTAATGTAGCTGTTGCCAAATGATTAAGGGGTAATTTAACAAAAGTATGGCGGATTTGCAATAATATATAACAGATTTTAGCAATATGAGGATCACTATCTAGTTATCTTATTTATTAATTTCAAATGATTGCTCTCCGTGTTAGCGTATATTTAACTATGCGTAAGTAATTCAATTCTAATCTTGCAATTTGGATGTTGTGTGTTTGGATATTAGAGTTATTGGTACAAGAACCTGCCCAATTTTCTCCCCTCGATGACATCACTAGAGATGATTGCACTGAATCATGAAATATGGTATTTTCAATATTAGCTACAAAGATTGAATATGGAATACCAATTTAACCCACTTTATATGGCGCACACTATTTTATTCCTATTGCCAATTGCTCTTGTTTTATCTCAGGCTATGCCTAACATAATATACGCAAATCGAAGAAACATAGCATTGATGGGACAATGTTTGATTAATGCGTTCGAATAAGAAAGTGGAAAAAAAGAATATTCTTATAAATCTAGAGGAATGATCTTTAAGATAATCGCCACTAAGCAACTTAAATCTCATCAGTATTAATTCAACCAATTTTGGCTGTCAATACTTGTCAGTAGCAGGTCGCAACTGCGTAAAACACATTTCTAACCAATTGTAGTGTAAGGTGCTATTTTATTTGTTTCCGTTCAGCAAAGAACGTGCAACCCTACTTAAGTTTGCTAATTTGAATAAATGTCAGGTTTAGCGGCTCTATGGAATAATTGAGTTTATTGAGTTTCAATTGGGTATTTGTGCATGGTAGGGAAGGCAAGGTGTATTCCTATAATTGTGAAGTAATTTTGAAGACGGTCTAGCATAAACATTTATTATTTTTAATTCTTCACATCACTCAGACAGAATGCAAACCAAAAAATAAGAAACCTCAAAGGAAGTGGAAGGCTCAGAAACCAAAATAAGACAAATTCTTAAGAGCACTTAAAGAAACACTTAATCGCATATTCAAATATTTTACATATTGCATATGTGTGCATGTACATATATTTATCATTAGCATATATATGTGCTTCGATTTGGTGCCCCCACTCTTATAACGAAATACAAAAGTTGGTCCTATATTTTTAGGCTAATATTGCTGTTATGGGACGTGTGATAGACTTAGATATTCTTGGTGCACCCTGGAAAACATATAATCATACGGCAATAAATCTATTAACCGACAGTTGACTTCTGACCTCAAACTAACATTTCGCGATTGCATGTCATATTCGACTTCTTCTTCAGTACTTATCTTACCTTTCCACTGCCTTTGCGTCTGTCTGTCTTCATTTAATCTCTGAATTATTATCTTATCTCCCCTCTAGACATTCATCGCTTTGATGCTCCTTCTCCTCTCTGTAAAGCTCCGCGTCTAAAAACTGCCATTTGAACTAAATAAATAAAATTTGCGGTTTTCAAAATTGGGCACAAATTGTCATATTAAAAGTGCTTTTACGTTTAAGTGTTCTATATTTCTAAAAATAAGAAATTGCTAAACGTTGCCCTCATTAGTCAAATCGAATAATTTTATTCTTTCTCATAATGGATAATAGGAGATTATCATTATAGAATTTGCCGTTTTTATTTGAAATTTCATGAGTAATAATAAGTAAGTAAGTAATAATTAGGGTAAGTAAGACAGAAAGCATATACAAAATCAGAAAACAAAATAAGCGCGAGGAAACATTTTGGGGCGAATAAAGATCAAGCAGACATTAAACGTAATACTGCTTAGCTATTGAATGTCTGTAGAAATAAATAAAATGTATTTCTGCAACCGACACTCTCACAAAGAAATTTCTTAAAATATTTGGTATGTGACCTGATATAATTGAATGCGCAAGCTAAATCTCTTATTTTTTCCAATACTATTTCACTTAAAATTTAACCTTATCTCGATTTTACTTTGAGATAAGTGTGTGCTTCTAACATGTTTGTGGTAAGCGCTCTAAACAAAAGGGAATGGTTTTGAGGCATATCATTATCTGTTTAATTCTCATTTTCAGTAAGAATTAATTAAGATAAAGTTGAAACCTGATAGACTTGCTGGCATGAATTTAATTGATAGCTTCATATGCTGCTAACTGAAAATTTGAATTTGAATTGTAATTTGTTGTCGAAACTGATATTAAAAACCAGAGCAAAAATTCAATGAATTCAAAGTCTTATTTATTAATGAAACTTAATTCATTTCGCAAACAATGTTTGCGAAACACATCTTTCCAAAGCTTAGGGTTACTCAATCGATCGATCGCCAAATTATCTTTTATGAAACTTGTTTTCACGCCAAGAGACGTTAGGAATAACTTTGTTTACATCGGCGTATTCGTTTTTGTTACTGTTTCTTAAAAGAGCATAATGGGTAAAGTGGAAGATCTAAGCAATCAACAGAATGATATGTTCAGGACTGTTGAGGATTTAAATTATCAAATTTTATTTTATTTCCACAATGAAAATGGACTTGAGTTAATGTTTTCAAGATCTTTAGAAGTGTTCTTAATACTTGTAATGCAAATGAATGCTTTCCTTCCTTAGAGATTTAGATTTAGAAGTAAATCGAGAAATATCAAATGAACGCGAACGAAAGGTAAGCTAACCACAAATACTGTAATAAAGCGAATAATCAAAGCAAAGATTAGAAAGTCATTCTGTGCTCAAATCGAAAATTTGCCTTTTCAATCGCATTGACTTGAGGAAAACAAAACAGTCTAATCAAAAAAGAAATATCTTCTTGATTAAATGCGCAAACAAGTGAGATGATATATCACGTAAATATTTCGCCTTCTACAAAAATAAAGCAGAAACACATATTGATCAATCCTTGATATTTTATAGAACGTTCATAATTACACAGCTTCTTGATAATTTTGCGAAGTAACTACGATAAATTTAATACCAAGTCCATTAATTTATCTCACAGAAATCTAAGCCGACGTCAAATCTCTTTCAGGAAAGTGTCTATTGTAACTACCAAAATGTGATCTAGAATGCAAAGTGAGCAATTTGAAATGTTAGCGATTGGTGTTGATTCATTAATATATTTACCATGCCTAATGTGAATATAAGGACGAAATCAAGTTATTGGTTTGAGTGATGCATTTCAAATTGTTCAGATATATCTATTTTATTTTTGGAGCTGTCTATCACATGGTTATTACTACTCTATTTACTTATTTTGTTAACAGCTTCTTTATGAAAACCATAATCGGTTTTCTTCACATCATAAGAGTTGAGTGTCCATTAAGCCGTCTATTGATTTCAAATATTAGTTATTACCAGGCGTCTTTGAAAAATTGTTCATAAAGCTAAAAATAAATCCATTGGATTTTTATTGATCTTCCTATAAGTATTTGCTCATCATATCGCTGATTTACTAACTCATTAGTAACTGTAAGTAGGCTCAGGAAAGAATAATTTGAATAAAATAGTGATCATTGGAAAGTAATTATTATAAAACATAAATTTTTGGCCGCCTTAAAAAATCTAGTTCAAACAATGGCTGTTCTGGCTAGTATTAGCTTTAAAGCGTTAGATTTCTGTGTCTATCTCACAATCGCATCTTTAAGAAATTCGTAAATTCATAGCCGATACTGCGATTGCCAAAGTGACCATTTGTGTAAATCACTTTTAATTTATTTATTTTGAAGGCGTGGTTTAGCATGGATTATATAATATGCAAAACGCAATGAATATTGAATACATACGGGTTTACAGAACTCTTACGCAGACAAACTCAGAGGATATATTTTAAAAATAGAGAAACAGTTAAAAATCGGAACAAATTACTAATTAAATAAATTTCGGTGCACAATGAGCAGCAAAACAAAACAAACTCAGTGGAAATTATTACCATCATGTGCAATGCACGGGTCACCGATCAATTTATCTAGTGCATAACAACTGTCATTTTGTATGTTAATAAGATTAATGTATTTTGTGTATACGGCATAGAGTTCCTGAAAATGAAAATCAACAAAATGTTCATTGCATTATATCTCTAAATACTCTTTTTATCTTTTGCTGCTTCAAATTATATGGGTTTGATTTTCCAACTGGTGTTGACAGAATTCTCGAACAATTTGATCTAGGCAAATAGCAGACCCATCTCACAGGAGAAACGCCTAACTGCGGCAAAGTTAAAATAAATAAAGCCTCAGTCATTGCATTATAAGCCGTTTTCAACTTCTACTACATTTTTACATTTCTTCATTACCAATCATTTTGTATATAGCACTTTGGTAAAATATATGCATTTATTGCAACGAACATAAACGATCTACAAAAACTTCGATATGCATAAGTTTCAGCCAAGAATACGACCAAAACAATTTGGATAAACATTTACTTTCTAAAATCCTTATTAATAAATAAGCAGAATCTAACATAGAAATGGGACATTTTAAAGGATGAAGACTCTTTTGTTGTTATTTAATCAGAAAATATATATTGCAATTTTGAAATTAAATGTATTTGATTATTCATTTTCAAATAGTGGCATTTATAAGCATTTAAATTTATTCAAAAGAAAAATGTTTTATTTGTTGCATTTGAAGTTTCCTATGAAGCCTACAATGTATGATTCATTTACAACTTTTCTATATTTATAGAAAATTCATTGAAGCAAAAGTAATTATTTATAAATTTATCAAAGAAATTCACTTATAAAAGAAAATATTGTCTTAAGATTAAATGACTTGTTTAAGAATATGGTTCCAATTGAGCAATTGATATTATAAGCATGATTTTAACAATTTGCTACATTGCTCAAGAATTCCACACATGAATATTAAGACAAATAATACTCTAAATCAAAACTTGCGATTCATATCTAAATAGATTCAATTTAAAATACAAGTTTAATAACTATATTGCAAACAGGCTCATTGTTTTACTTTCTATTCCTTGAGTAAAACGTCAATAAGAAATTAAAATTTCTACCTGTTTTTTTGAAGATCTATACTAATTTACGTGCATGGAAGTTGATTAAAAACGACAGAAAGTGCCCGTTACTCAGTTACTTCTAAATAGATTTAATATTTAACAAACTTCCTTCTCTCAAGAATAGAAAGTATAAACTCAACAACAATTGTTTGTAGAACAACTGAGCAAATAATTGCCTTCCCTCCATTATTGATGAAAGTAATGCCATCAGTCAATTTATGCAACTTTTGTTGTGAACTATGTATTCACCTACACTTCCAAGACATTCCAATGACTCTAATATTGAACTTAATAAAATAATTTCATTAAATAATTAGTCAAAGATACATTTTTTCATAATTTTAAAATTTAACGCCAAACATTTCTTGGCATTTTAACTTACTTTAGTCCAAAACTCGACAGCATGAATATGTCTATCTTGATTTGACTGAAACATGTCGAAGTGTATTTACTAAATGATATTTGTTAGTTTCAAAAAATGAGATACTATATGGTCTAAAGGATTACATTCGCCAGTCTTTTTCTAGGTGCCTTTGAATGACTGTTAATGAAACAAGTTTGGCCTAATTTTCTCTGTCTATGGGTATTAAATTGAAAAAATACGGATGATCATTTTTTTTTACTTTTCTTCGAAGAGGACTAATTAAAATTAGTGTGACGATAATTATCTTTTTTTCCATGTTGCCAAATTGTTACTTATATATCAACGCGTATTTTCACAATATTAATCATGACTTTAGTTTATTTAAATTATGTTTGACCAAAAGACTGAGACTTAACGATGCAAATTGTAGCAAAGGAGCGAACATTTTTTTAAATTCCTTTTGGCACGCATTCAAAAAGAGGAAAACAAACTGCATTTAGAGAAATTTCGAAAACCGACTTGCATAAAAATTTTGCTTATACCAGATTAAATATTTCAGTTACATAATTATTCAGATGATGAAAGTGGATGAAGCTAACTACACACGTTTGCATAAACTAGTCTACTAATCAGTCGCCACGCATTCAAAATGAAATTTCTCATTCGAATTCCACTATAAATGCCAGAATGTACTTAAAGACCTATAAAGAATTGCTCATTCTTCTAGGCCATTATCAATTAGAGGTAAACATAAAGAAAATTAAATTATGAACTCTTGAAGAAGTACATTATTTAACCATTTCATTAACGGTAACGTTGAGGAACTTAAAATTCATTTTGTTTAATTGAACAAAATAGGGCGTCAATCAATTTTTTATAATTTCGGCCATAGGTTTTATCAAGAGCCTTTTTATTTTTGTGTCAACTTTTCTTTTTTAATGAAATAGATTTTTGGATATGTTTCCTTGAGTTTGATTTATTTTTGAATTAGAAATATGTTTGCTAATGTCCAGATTATTATTTATTTCACAATGCTATCAAGTTGCGAATTATGAATCAATGTGGATTTTTACTGTACTAATAGCATTTTTCAGTAAAATCGAAATTGAATACAAGTTGAGAAATCGAAATTCGAAGAGGGTAGGTGCCAAATAGGCAGTGAACTCATGCTAAAACTAATCATAGGTTAACTTCGATGAAAAACATTTTGGTCTGAAATGCTACATAATCTATAAAAGACTTACTTCCACGTATTGCACCATAGGCAACGTTTACTCAAACGGCAAACAAGTCTATTAACTGTCAATTGACTTCTGGCTTAAAACTACAATGGTCCAACTGTGTGCCATATTCTACCACTTCCGCAGTACTCATCCTACCTTTTCTCTGCCTTCTTGTCTGTCTCTTTACATCTGTACATCACTCTTCTGTTCCCATCCATCGACTTTCTGTTACTTTGATGTTTCTTCCCCCTGTGAAGCCCGAAGTCAGCTTACTTTGATGTTTCTTCCCCCTGTGAAGCCCGAAGTCAGCTAAGGGGCTAATGATAACTATCGAAACGTCTGCCATTTGAAATAAATAAATACTTTAAATCACATATTATGCCAAAACCCTCAATCGCTTCTAAATGCATATTTTTATTTTGTGGAGTCGCTGTAATTGAACTTTTCTTCAAAGTACCAGACTATTGAGTTGGTCTTAAAATATAATCTTTTAACGATTTGTTAATATGCAGACAATGCTTCGTTTGGCAAAGTGTTCAATTTTGAAATTTGGGCTGAATAAATATAGAAAAAATTTCAAACTTGTTATCTATCAGTAGCAATTATATTTTAACGATATCAAGGAGCTTTAAGGCATTAAGCTTTTCAAATATTTAATAAATTATGACAACAGAAATATGCCAAAGTTCAATAGAATTCGGCATACTTTAATAAGTCAAAAAACGAAGTTTCGAGGTCGTGCGCTTACAGATCTTTCAACTTGTCCGAAAAGAATTGAGTTAATTGTAACGCTTTGAAACACAATATTGATCTGAGCAACCGATTAATTCAAACAGTGGGCTGCTTAATTTAGAAGTAAATGAGAAAATTGGATTTTTCCCATGTTTGACGAATTTTGCAATTCGGTGTCAAAGTACTGGCTATTTAAAATTGCTATGCTTTATAATACAGAGATAACCTTAATATTAAATAATATTCACGAATTAAATATTAATCATTGGAGGTGCCGATAATTACTGACTCTTTTGTTTCCTACAATTTACTTATTTCATTCACCAAACACTATAACATTTAAATTTTTTGCCTTTACTTACTGTTTAAAGCCCACTACTAACCTTATAATCTGACAGTAATTGTTCACGTTCGCACTTTCCAACACGGCACTTTAGCTATTTTTTTCTTAATACTTTAGAAATTTAAAATAAAATACATTATCCATCTCATCTTATTTTACAACATCCAGACTTTGTCCGACTATATCGTTAGCCTGTGGTCGCCAATCCCGAGTTCTCTAAAGAGAAGCACATAACCAAAATTTAAATAGATGCTTAATTTAACTTTATGTTTATATCTTCTGGGTAATCATCAACAAGTCTGTTGAATTTTACCATCAGCTTGCATTATTAATTTTTTCAGAATTTCAATCCGATTAAAGCATTCTGTATTCTTAAGATTATTAATTAATTATAAGTAAGATAGCCCTAAAATGCAATCTTGATTCAAATTTGGATTAAAAGAGTGTGCAAAAGGGAGGCGAAATAGCATTAGAGTTCATTTTTATTTGCGTTTAATTTAGATAAAAGGAATCAAAGAGGGACGCTGGATTTACAAAATAGGATATGAATGTGCTTGATAGGCATGTTTATATTGCTCTTTAAAACAGACTCTTCATTTCCACCTCTGTATTCATTCACCATTTTTCTCAGTGATAGACACACGGTTTTGATATTAAATTATGTCATCATATGTTTGACACATAAATAAATCATTCAGATAAATACAAATGGAATAGAGCGTTAACCTAAGATCGACATGCGAGACACGAATTCTCAAACGTTTAGAGCATCTGCCATACCGACAATTTAAATGAGCACTTTTAACTGAACCTATGTTTTAATCGTCCGTTAAAATATCAGCAAAACTTTATTCTACATTAGGTCATTCAATTTGTATTATGTCTGTGTGTTTCAGTGGAGACCATTTTACAAAATATCTGACATGGTGCTGTTGTTAGAAGCTATTGATATATCACAGACTATTTTAGTTTTGTTCAACGACACAATTCATAAGCATAGGGCTGTTATAAAAACTGTTTCCATTTTTTCTAATTCCCCACATGCAAATCAATTGGTAATTGAGATATATAAAATAGTTGTAAATGTTGAATCATGAAAAAGAACCAGTGATAAACATTCTATTCGTCTTCAAAATTTTTTTCTTGTAAAATTGAATCCTTTAATAATCGCCACGCCTCGAGGTAGAGCATGTAGAAATTCAATTCAGTAGGCACCATATTACTTTTCATTTTCCGTTACTCTACGCCGTAGCAAAATTCTTTAATTATTACAATGAGAAAGTTGTTTTAGGGTAGATGAAGTGTTTGGTGAATATTTATGGCATTAAAAATGTCCCGAAATATCAATTGGAATTTGTTAAAACATGTTAGAGAGTGACTAGAAGTCACTAAGTTCATTGATATTGAAATTCTGTCTTAACTTTGATTATACGTGGCACTGAATTTTGCGTTATTTGTAATAAATTTTATACACCAATTATTTTTCTTCGTATGCTAGATTTGAGAAGGGACTGAATTCCATTATAAGTAGCAATTACAGTAACATTAAAGGAAAGACTCTCTATCCGAATCAAGTTTGTTATATTTAAAAAAAATTATTTAAAATTTTATTATTTTGAATTGTGCTTGTAACTTAAAATGTATTTTGAATGTCAAAAATACGTGGGATATCAATGAGCTAGTTTATATTTTGTTGATAAATCATATGTTTTAAAATTATGATTTTGGTTTGCTGGTTTAAGCACTGAATTGTGCAATATGTTTGTGTTCATTTCTTGAAAAAATATCTGGTTGATCAAATTACGCTTTAAATCAATAGTTTTTAAATTAGTTTTAATGACCCTAATTTTTGCTTGTATTTAAGATGGTGTTAAAGAAGAACGAAATATTTATTAGATATTGGGAATAGAGAGATTATTATTCAGGGTCCCTCAATACTCTTGTAATGTGTCGTATTGAATAGCAATAACCATATATTCCAAACTTTTTAAAACAAAAGAATTTGCTCCCCATGGAAACGTAACTGAAAACGCGGAAAAGGATCAGCTGGATTCCAAATTCGAAAGGGAAAGCAAAATGGCACAAATTGTACAAAATGGAAAACGTCATTTTATCTACGGCAAAAGAGGTGAAAATCAAAATCAAAAAGATGTTTATTGCATTGAATTTTTACTTATGCTCAGCATTAAATTATAAAGATTTTGATTTCTTTAATGATGCTGACACAATGCTCAAAAAAGTTAAACGATGCAAATCGAAGCAAAATATTCTAGACAAAATCTTTAACTGCATCAAGACGAATAGCAATTAAGTGGTAATGATTTTCTTGTAAGTTGGATTAAGCATTTTTCATCGTTGTATTTATATCCGAAATATCGATTAATATACTCTTGTGTGCCCTTTGATAAAAAAAAGCACTTAGTTCAACCAACATAAACTAACGCGTGTCTCAATAATGCAAATTCATACAATTTGTGACGCATAAACACCCTCAGCCATCAGAGTGTTTTGAGATATTTCGAAAATTATTTTCTTTCTGAATTTATAAAAATCAATTGAACAGAAGCTAACGCAGAAATTAAACATTTTGGGGGACAAAAGGGAACTTGCATAGTTCAGTTCATATTTTTGCTAAACATCTAAACAGAATGTCAAACTGAAAAAAATATTCAAAAACTGTAAAA
>UZAE01014290.1:3517-15401 GCA_900617975.1 Rodentolepis nana | reverse complement strand
GAAGCCCGGAGTCAACTAGAGGGTTAATGATAGCTATCATTTATTTATTTATATCAAATGGCAGGCGTCTTGATGGTTATCATTAGCCCTTTAGTTGACTTCAGGCCTCACATAGGGGAAGGAACATCAAATTGAGAAAAAAAGTCGAGAGGGGGAGGGGGGGAACAGAAGAGTGCTTCAAAGACGAAGGTAGAAAAAGGTGAGGTGAGTACTGTGGAAGTAGTCGAATATGACATACAATGGGGTGAGGGTAGTTTGAAGTGAGAAGTCAACTGCCAGTTAATAGACTTTTCTGCCGTATGAATATACGTTGCCCAGGGTGCACCACGTGGAAGTAGGTCTATCGCACACCCCATGATAGCTATCATAAAGACTGTTATTTGATATAGAAATAATAAACCATTTGGTCCTTCCAGGGTATATGGAAATAATGATATTTTGTCAACTGTCATCCCGAAATTTTGTCATTTTCATCAAATATTTAGAGTGCAAGCTTATAGCCTTTAGTATTATTTTATGGGAATTTATGTTAAATGCTTTTGATTATAATTTATTTAGATTTTATATATTATTATTTATTCATTTTGGTGTTAGCATTAATTATCTTTAATTATATAAATATTCTCAAAACGAAATGGCAAGTTTGGGATTTTTTGAGCATAAATGTTTGAATTTTGAGTGTGTTAGTTAACGAGGAATGCGTCCAATTACAATAAACGCTCTTATTTGATCTCTTTCCGTTGATAAGTAGGGAATTATTGCTGCCTTAACTCAGGTAACGCTGTTGGACCATTAAATTTATCTTTCCAAAGCTCAGAGCTATTTTAAAAGCATAGCAAATTTCTATAAATATCTTCAGAGTTACGAATTTCAAGATTTTCTCATATAAATTCGCATCCACAAAAAAAAGATTATTAACAATCTCGATATATTTTAATTTCATTTTTTCGGGGATTATAATAAGTATTTATTTATTTACAATAATATGATAACCTTATTATTATCTTCTTATTTAGCATATTTACTGTGGAATTAGTGGGGTGTGCAATAGACTTACCTACACGTGGTGCAACCTGGGCAACGTATACTCATACGGCAAACAAACTGGTGCACCCTGGGCAACGTATACACGGCAAAAGAGTCCGTGGTGCACCCTGGGCAACGTACACTCACACCTTACCTCCACGTGGTGCACCCTGGGCAACGTATTCTCATTCGGCTACCTCCACGTGGTGCACCCTGGGCAATGTATACTCATACACCTCCACGTGGTGCACCCTGGGCAACGTATACTCACGATAGACTTACCTCCAGGTGGTGCACCCTGGACAACGTATACTCAAACGGCACGTGGTGCACCCTGGGCAACGTATACTCATACGGCTCCACGTGGTGCACCCTGGGCAACGTTTACTCATACGGCTCCACGTGGTGCACCCTGGGCAACGTATACTCATAAGGCACCACGTGGTGCACCCTGGGCAACGTGTACTCATACGGCAAGTAAGTCTATCACGTGGTGCACCCTGGGCAACGTATACTCATACGGCAAACAAACGTGGTGCACCCTGGGCAACGCATACTCATACGGCAAAATGTGGTGCAACCTGGGCAACGTATACTCATACGGCAAAAAAGTCTATTAACTGACAGTTGACTTCTGACTTCAAACTACCATATCCCCACTGAATGTCATATTCGACCACTTCCACAGTAATCATCCTACCTTTTCTCTCCTTTTGTATCGCTCTCTTTTACATCTTTGACAAACTTCTGTTCCCCCCTATCGAATTTTTTTCATTTTTTGTGTTCCTTCCCCTGTGAAGCCCGAAGTCAACTAAAGAGCTAATGATAACTATCAAAACGCCTGCCATTTGAAATAAATAAATATTTATTTATTTACAATAATATGATAACATTTTTAACGTCATATTTTGCTTATTTACTTTAGGATTAGCTTTGAATAACAGCAACGGCAATTATTTATTTATTTATTTCAAATGACAGGCGTTTTGATAACTATCATTAGCCATTTAGTAGACTTCGAGCTCCATAGGGGGAAGGAATATCGAAGTAGAAGAAAGGCGAGGGGTGGGGAACAGAAGAGCGATTCACAGATGTAAAAGATAGGGGTGATAGGGATGTGATAGAGGTCGAATATGAGATTCAGTGGGGTCATGGTAGTTTAAAGTCAGAAGTCAACTGCAAGGTAATAGACTTTTTTGCCGTATGAGTTTACGTTGCATAGGGTGCACCACGTGGAGGTAAGTCTATCGCACACCCCCGCAATGGCAATTATGTTTGTTGCCAAAGATATGAAATCACGGAGCATTTAGCAGCACTTCGTCAATTCACCGATTACTTTTTCTCCAAACTTCTTTTTCTCAGTCTAATTCATAATTTGCCAATAAAACATTCAATAGAATGAAACACTCTTGATTGGCAGAAAAGCTAAACGATTATACGCCAAAACCGGATGCATTAAAATGATATTTTCATGCAATGGCTAAATAAATTCACATTGGAAAGGTGTCTGATTTCCCGGGTATTTATTAATTAATTTGCAATTAGACCAGAAGCATGAATCTTACCTGCATATCAACTTACCAACGCATCGCAGCACACAGATACTACATCGTGTTTTGTAGGTTAGCAAATTTCAATCCACATATCTAAATTTCATTCGCTTGTAAATATAAAATACCAAATATAATACCACCTATTTCAAAGACTACCACTTTTGAATTCAATGTTATTAAATTTACTTTAATGGAAATCAGTGGGCTTTACAATTTTCCTAAAAATTATTGTTTTCTTAATCACCATACCCATTATTTCCACTATTTGAGGTAACAACACTCGGTTGCATTTACTATTATTCTACGGAGGGTAATGTTTCTATAAAATGGAACAGTTTTATGCGTTCATATCGACTTTTTTAAATTAATTTCTAAACAGATCTATTCCACCATTTTTTTCATAAATTTTAGATAATTCCAAATAGCAAAAATACATGTGTGCAAATGAATAATTTTACTATTAATGGAAGTGGGACAGAGTCACAAAATAAATATTCAAGGGAAAAAGAAGAAAAAAAATCATTTTGAGAATTTTTGGCACCCTGAATATGTGCATATTATTTGTAGAACCAAAGAGGTTGATAACTATTTTAATTTAAATTTGTTTGAGGTGAAGTATTTAATTTATTTGCTTATTGGTTTATTTAATTATCCTGCAATTTTTGTCTGTCAACTCCTGAAGAATAACTAAAAATTGCACATAGATGTAATATTTCCAATTTGTTAACAAATGTTAACAAAACTCTCTTTGAAAGTATTGACGATATCTTTGATAACTTATTATTTTCAAATAAAAACACCAGCTCCAGCTGAAGAATACAGTTTATTCCTAAATTAGTGAACACCTCAATACTTAGCTATCGAGCAATTTTAATGTAGAAGCATTTATTGTTCTACCTGTACAAGTATGTAAAACATATTCGATTTTCTTCATTGTTCAGATTTTTAATCCATTTTATGAAGTTAGCATGATTTCTGCAACTGCTTACCAGCAAATGTGCATGCAAACGCTGATTAAAAACTTCATGAATGAGACGTAGAAGAGTAGAATTTTTAAAGTAAGTCCCTGTATCGAATTATTAATAAGTATATTTAAAAAAATCGTTTCAAATATGAATAATTTTCTGCATTTGGCTCACCAAAGGACCAAATTATGTTTCTATAAAATGTATGGAATTTAATTAAAGGCAAAGAAAATGAGATATTTTACAGAGAATGATTGAAAATATAGCACAAAGGTGCGCAACGGATTGGTTTTTGCTCTTTTGGATAAAGCTAAAACGTTTTTTTATTCCGAAAAATTTGGCTCTTATGGTTGATTTGTTAGCAAGGCAAATTGATTCCTATAAAGGAATAATTTAAAGTTCTATTGAAGAATATTTTTCACTCAACATATTTTGGTAATTTCTTCCAAAAATTTGTTTTAAATTAATGAAAAAAATTTTCAATAATTATTTTCTGCCCCAAACCACAATCGATTAATAAATAAACAAATTGGCTCTAGAGAGAACACTTTTGATTCAGGTTTCATAATTTCATGCTATCTCACTCAATGCCAATTGGTTGAACCAAAAAGAGAATTGGAGATATGGAAGGGTCAAAATTACTCAATCTCCGTCTACCTTTCAGGTAGTTTTTGCTCCACAGTTTTAGGGTTTTTTTCATCTCCTGGAAATGCAAGAAACCTTTTCAGTTTTAAACATGAGTTACCAACTGGACATTCAAAATGCCCAGTAAATGCTGGTATAGGGCAGAATACTGATGCCATAATGACATGAATTTTACTTTATCGAAAATCTGTTTCTCATATGAGGTGCAATTTAATTTTAAACCCACATGTTCATGATTTGACAATTAAATATCTAGATGAGTTTCTGCTCGTAATAGACAGCGCTTGTTGGTGAGTTTAATTCAATGAATAGATGGTCATGCAACAATAATACACCCACCTTTTAATGCAATATTTTTGCATGATTAGATGCTATCTCCTGATTTTTTATGTTTGAACAATTTCATTGCATTGCCATAGCTTTTAATAATTTTATTTTGATTTGTGGAGGCGTCATTCCTATTTTCATTTGTACTGCTCATTTTCATTCATTGCGGTCTCATAAAATAAGACTTGGCTATTCAATTTTTCTAATATTATATCTTCATTTATTTCACAAATTCTCTATATATTGAGATTTAGCCTCTCAACTTCATAAGTTGAGTAAAATATTTCGTGAATCTATTTAGTCATCAAATTAATGCTATTGACAATAAAGCCACTTTTATTTTTTAGCATAAAACGAACATTTTTAATAACTTTGTCAAATGATTCGCGGCGGAAAATATGAATTGGGATATAAATTATTATTTTTGTCAGATTTTTGACTGATTATGTTTCACATACCCTAGTTTATTTCTTTAATACTGACTTAGCATTGGGAAAACTTGGTGGAATTGAAAAAAAAATATGAAATTTCAATCGAAATTTAGTGGAGGGAACATTTAAATTGACAGTTTCAACTGTTTAAATTAGAAATTAGTTTGGTGACTTTGTTTCTAGAATGTCGTTTATGCCTCCAGTACCTCAAGTTAAATTTCTAAAATCAAACGTTGCCAAAGTAGATTTGATTATTCCTATCTCCTTTCCTCTTCGGACATCACCAGATTTTCAGCAGAAATGCTCCAATTCAGATCTCGTTGATTTGACACTCTCCTCCTCAATCAACGAGCTTCTCACATCCTATACATAGAAATCTTATCTAATCTCCTTTTCATTTTTATGGTTCAGAATTCCAAATCCACTGACACGTCAAATGATGAAGGAAGAAGTTAGTACAAATTATTGAGTAGACATATTATTGAATAATGAGATTTCGTGAATTCAGCTGTTATTTTTGCCACTCTGGTGGTTTTGAAGTTCTTACCAAAGTCCTCAATCATAACTATAATATACATTTCAGATATTTTAGTATTTTCTCCTATTTTACAAAGTACTGCAATGAAAAAATGGTCAATCTTGAAGATTATTTAAAGTCAACATTTTTTCTTTAAATATATTATGAACAAAAATTTTATTGATCTAAATACCTTTACTTCGGATACCTCCTGTAAAATAGTGGTTCTATACGCTGAGATTTTTGCTGGGGAATCGATTTAATAAAAAAAATAAAAGTATTCTGTTTGTTGTTTGAAGACATGAACTTCTTAATATGCTCTAAAAATCACAATTTCATTGAAGGCTGACTGCAGTTTTTAAGACATTCCAAAAGTCGATTTTATACTTCCTTTCCGGTCTTAATTTATTGCAGCCATTTCAGACTCTATTCATTCTTAGTTTGTATTATAATGTCTTTGAAAGGAAATAAAAATCTTGTTAAAAATTACAATACTTTTAGACAAAAATTCAACTTATTTTCGAAATTTTCTTGCCAAATATCGGTCATAAGTTATTTCCACCTCGAAGGTAAAAATTATAATCTTCTCTTAATCTAGTGGTATATAGGACACAAACACTTATCTTACGTCTTCTGCTTCGTTTTCGTCTTTTCTTCTTCCTCTCTTTCTTCGCAAAAAAAAATACAGGCGGAAAGTAGTTTACACGTAAAGGCCGAATGAGCAGAATGTACTTGAATGAAAGTTTTCTTTGGTTTGAGAAAATGACGGAGAAAGTAATCACAAATCATAGCAAAGATTGAGTGCTTCGCACAATCCATCTTTCAATAATTTATTTATTTATATCGAATGGCAGGCGTTATGATACTTATCATTAGCCCTTTAGTTGACTTCAGTCTTCACAGAGGGGAAGGGGGGAGGAATATCAAGGTTGAAAAAAGTCGAGAGGGGAGGGGGGAACAGAAAAGTGTTTCAAAGATGTAAAGTAGACAGACACATAGGTAGAAAAAAGGTGAGGTGAGTACTGTGTAAGTAGTCGAATATAACATACAGTGGGGTTATGGTAGTTTGAAGTGAGAAGTCAACTGCCGATTAATAGACTTTTTTTGCCGCATGAATATACGTTGCCCAGGGTGCGCCACGTGGGGGTAAGTCTATCACACACCCCATCTTTCCATAATGATGTTGGGGAAAATCGCAAATTATTTTTAATTAGGTAGTGAAGAAAAATTGTTTCTCCTTTAATATTCTTAAAGATTAAATCAAACTGTCTTTAGATTAACCGGCGTAAATAGAGACCCTAAATTTTGTCTTTAAGATTCACCGAAAAAAAAATTTGTATGCATCATCAATATTCCGCTCTGGCTAAAACTTTTGTGGATGAAAATGAACGTGGATTGAGTTGAACGCGCTAAGTTTTGGAGGATCGGAAATTATAAGAAATTAAGTGGTGCTAGAATTGATTGAAAGCTCGTCAACTTTAATCCTTTCCTCCGCAATCAGTCGAATTTGAATCGAATGGGACCCAGCAAAAGGTAAATAAACGCAGAAATGGGTAAGCCACTGTCGTTTCCAAATTATAGTTCACAGTTAATTTAACAGAGGATGAGAGAGTCCCTAACCGTGTACTTAGAAGTCTTCTTTATCAAAAACAAAATCCCATAATGTTTTTTTTCTCTCATTTCTTCAGTATATGTTCTATCTAAAACTTTGCTCTCCTCTATTCTGTGCTTTAGAAAAGAAACTTTTTTGTTTGGATAAGCAATGTCACTGCGTGTGATAGACACATTTCTTGTCCGGTCACAATGAATAATTGACGTGTGTTTCCTAATTAACAAATAGTGTCAAGTTTGATGACATTAGTCAGTCGTAATATGATGTGCTGTCCGTTAATCTTATCGATGAAATGATTGTAGAACTAAAAAGAATCAGAAAAAAATTAATTTAATTCACAATAAGGAAATGATATAAGGAAATGAATATAATTTACTTATTGAAATGTTAAAGAAGCAGTTTGACAGCATTTATTTAGGATTTAGGTGATTTGACTCAAAGAAAATTCCATGAAGAAATTCTACAAAGTACTGGCAATCGTTATCCTCTTTTAAATCTGATTTCTTGAAAATTATCACACGTGGGTTTTAATAAGAACTTAACTTAGTCCCAATATCTTATCACAATCATTTATTTATTTCGAATGGCAGGCATTTTGATAGTTATCATTAGCCCTTTGGTTGACTTCGAGCTTCACAGAAGGAGGAACATTTTAGCCCTTTAGCTGACTTCGGGCTTCACAGAGAGGAGGAACATCAATATTTATACTAAAAGGGAGGCGTTTTGATAGTTATCATCAAAAAGTGAGAAAAATCAGGGAGAAAGAAGAGCGATTCACACATGTAATAGACAGACAGAAGAAGAGCGATTCACAGATGTAAAAGACAGACAGACACAAAGGCAGAGAAAAGGCTAGACGAGTATTGTGGAAGGGGTCGACAGTGGGGTCATGGCAGTTTGAAGTCAGAAGTCAACTGCTGGTTTATAGACCCCGAATATGACATAGAGAAGTCAACTGCTGGTTAATAGACCATTTTGCCGTATGAGTATACGTTGCCCAGGGTGCACCACGTAGAGGTAAGTCTATCGCACACCCCCTTATCACAATCATAAAGAGACCAACTTGGTAAATCAAGTCGTTATAATTCATTAAATTACTTTACCATATAAGTGAATTATTGTTAGTTTAATCTGCCAAAAATTATCCTTTGTTACTTAACGCACATTATGAGCACACCAAACCGAAATAGTACAATTTTAAATTATGGTAGATGGTATGAGTGTGAGCTTAAGTAGAATGAGATAAATCAAAATTTTTTGGCACTTCGTGTTAACACATTATTGTAAATCTTATCGTCATGCCAATAAATTTCTTCCAAATTTTCCCATGAGTTAAGCAAGTTGAGACCATTTTATGACAATTGGAGTTAATTTTCAAAATAGCTTTTCCTAAAAGTGCATTTTCACGAAAATAGATCTTCGAAATGCAGCTATTTAAAGGACAAGGAGAATAATTTAAAACTTAAAAGATCATTTTTCAAACCTGTTGCTTAATTTTAATTAGATTCAATAACTTTAACCTCATTTTTATATTAGCTTTTTGACTGCATTTTTTTAAATATTTTCTGGCAAATTATCCAAGCTTTCAAGGTAAATGTCGAATAGTTATGTCATTTAAAAATTTGCCCAAGTTAATTGTGTAATTAAATGAATAATAATCTAAAATAGTTAATTCTCACCGTATTTTTCATTGATATTCTAATTAAAATTGAAAAATTACTGTTCGATTTCCGATTTCGGTCCCAAATTAATTGTAAGTTGCCCTGCTTTTCAAAATTGTATTACTTATTTATGGCATATTTCACGATTTATTTGACAATTTGTTCATAACTGGCTTTAGTTAGGCGCATTTAATATCAGCCAGTGGTAGGCTATAGTTGTAATCTAAAGTGAATTCATCTTTAATCTGTATTTCAAATCACAAGTCTTAATATAATTTATGATAAATAGATTTCTTATTACATTTTAGTAGGATAATTTTATTGTATCCTAGATTATGCCTATGAATGGAAAACTTTGATTGATCTTCTTTAAAATTCTAATTAAATGTACACTTTAAAACTATTTTGTTTCTGTTTCCATAATTCTTTTATTAATTAATCACAGAGAAAAATAGAATATCCATCTTTAAAATTCGTCTTATTTATATTCAAACACAATGAAATAGACAATTGCAGTGCGCTAAAATTTAGAAATTATCTTAATTTGTGTAAATCATACACAGATTAAATTTTTAACTTCAATAGGTTGTCACAGAGCACACTTAGAAAAGGGTATGGCATTGATAAATAAAATCGCAAAATAAAATGTCATTTTTCCTTCATTTCGCTTTAAAATATTACTGAGAGTGTTTAAGTGATAAGAAGGTAATATGACTCAATAACACGATTGCTTACAAGCTTTATATAATAAATTTTATTTTAAAAATGTTGCAACGTCTCCATCAGCGGCAATAGTCTTGTCGCGAACGTTAACTTGCGAGTATTGTTTGTAAGAAATTAAGTGCATTAAGTGCTTAAAAGCATAAATGTGACAAAATTAAATTTTAAATGTATTCCCCTTTCGAGGTAATTTTATACTTACAAAATTTCGATAAATTTTTAAGAAAATTGTATTTACTTAAAACTAATATAAAAATATTACGAAAATTTGCAAGCACCCGTGTGCCATTTTTATTGAAGGATGAGAATATCGTAGCGTAATTTAAATTACACTATACACTTATTTAAAAATCTGTTTTCTATCTTTGAAAAAATAAACACAATAAAATCAGCAAATCGATTTAAATTTAATTACAATTTCATTAAGCGAGCATTTGCTTTGGCTTTTACCTTTTGCGTATCTTAATTAATTTAGTAATTTTGATCGAATTTAATTTGAAGTAAGTTTTTGATTTGTTATAAAACTCAAAGTTCAATCTGATAAGATATTTGCGATATTGCATTTTACCATTAATTTTGCATGTTCCGAATGTCATTCTCTTTTATGATTGACTATTTCAGATGCTCAGATTTGATGTTATTATTAGCAAATTTTTACCTCCCATTAGAGGAAACCATTAATAATAGTAAGGTCATGACATCAAATTTGATAAAACTGGGTCCGAAGCCATTTCGCTGTAATAACTATTTGTCTGAAAATTGATAGTAATGCCAAATTAAAACTCAACGAAAAAGAAAATTTTGAATATTTCTCAGGAAGCAACAGCTCTTTTAACGTAAATATCCCAAAAATTCGCATTGATTATAAAAAAGATTTATATAGTACTTCACTTAATTTGAACTTAATATCTCACTTTTTCGTTTTTCTTTCACTATTTAACTGCCATTCTAGTTGGCTGTAAGGACTTTATTGGAAGTTTATCAATCTGTTTAATATTTCTGTGGTGCTACTCTTGTGTCGTGGAGTGTGTGATTGGCTTACCTCCAAGTGGTGTACCCTGGGCGACGCATACTCATACCGCAAAAAAGTCTATTAATCCGCTGTTGAATTCTGACTTCAAACTACCATCACCCCATTGTGTGTCATATTCGACCCATATCACAGTACTCATCTTACCTTGCCATTTGATATGAATAAAATAAATAAGTATTTCCCACTGATAATGCCAATTTATTGAGCTGGCAATTTTGCAGGGTACAAAGTTGATTCCTTTCAAATGGCAGACAGTTATCATTAGCCCTTTAGTTGAATGGCAGGCATCTTGAAGGTTATCATTAGCCCTTTAGTTGCCTTCAGGCTTCACAGAGGGGAAGGAACATCAAAGTGAAAACAAGTCTTCAGTTTCACAGAGGGGAAGGAACATCAAATTGAAAAAGTCGATAAGAAGGGGGGAAAAGAAGAGTGTTTCAAAGATGTAAGAGATAAACACAAAGGTAGAAAAAAGGTGAGGTGAGTACTGTGAAATATTCCAATATGGCATCGAGTGATGTGATGATGGTTTGAAGTGAGAAGTCAACTGCCAGTCAATAGACTTTTTTGCCGCATGAATAAACATTGCCCAGGGGGGCACCACGTGGAGTTAAGTCTATCGCACACCCATCAGTGGGAAATACTATAGAGAACGTCGAAAAAGTCTCATAAGGGGATGAAATCAATGATACTTTGATACCCAATTATCGATCGAAACTTAAATATTTCGGTTGATTTTGCCAAATGTATTGAAGATATTCACGCTCAATTTTAAAACCCCCTTTTCCTTCAGTTACACAATGTCAACGTTAAAGGATAAATGTTAAAGCTTCACTTGGCTGTTGCTAAGCTACTTCGATCATCTGTTTCCTGGATGGCACAACTTCGTAAGATTTCTTATACAAACAGAATGACCTCCAAGGGCCATCCAAAGAACCAAAGTGTGCAACTTGATTGGTAGTGCATTTGCATCTCAGTGGCTTCCAAATTCAAATCTGATTCCCAACGAGGGGACCCCCCGTTCATTGTTAACGAATTGGTTACATAATCTATATATATATATAGTTGAAAGTTTAATAAGTAAATATATTTTACAGCACAATTCATTATGGTTCATATAACTATGCCTATTTTTTATTCTTGTCTGCAAAAATAGGAGAGGCGCATATCAGAATTTTAATAAATATCTCATATTTCATTAAAAAATTTCAATCTTCAAACTTATTTAACCAAATAATGACTTTAAATTACGACTTCTTTTGTTAATAATGCTGAGTTAAACTAGATGGAGTCAGAGGTGAGGAATTAATTGAAACCCTATAAAGTTATGGGTGCATTGGGGCTTTAATTTACTTTACCATCCCTCCCCCCTCCCTCCCCCCCTCCCTCCCCTCCCC
>UZAE01014288.1:0-13359 GCA_900617975.1 Rodentolepis nana | reverse complement strand
ACAGCGGGGTGATGGTAGTTTGAAGTCAGAAGTCAACTGCCAGTTAATAGACTTTTTTGTCGCATGAGTATACGTTGCCCAGGTTGCACCACGTGGAGGTAAGTCTATCACACACCAGGCAAATGGCTATTTCAGTGATTTAATTCCTTTGTAGGCATTTTCATTTCGGTAGAGTTTTATATTTAACTGACTCAACTTATGAATGACAATTGTTTTATAAATTTATAAATATTTCAATTTTACTTCGAATGATCTCTTTTTAAGTATTTCCAAAAGCCGTTATTTTTATGAAGACTACTTCTCAGTTGAATTATTTAATAGCCTAAATTGAGACAACAAATGTCTATTTGAATATTGCTTCCTTGTATATCAAAATAATAACAAACTATAGGTAGAAATTAGAATGATTGTAATGAAATTTTCCCGGTAATAGAGAACTCGTGGTATTTATTCGTTATTTATAAAGGTAAATTTAAGTACCCCTGAATCACCTGGGATATCACCAATGCGCTATCTTCATTTCGATTAATTATAAAGGCCGGTATATACAAAGAATGTGGCAAAATCTTTCATATAATACAGATGATTCAGCTATAAATAGGTATAACTGTCTACTGAGATAAATAACTTTGGATATGGCTCGCATCGGGCTAAGAATCTCATTCATTAGCCAGACAGGTAAATATTTTCTAATGAATTCTATAACCGAGGATCATTCAGAACGGCGAGGTATTCCACTGTTGCGTCTTTCTTTTCAAGTAAATGGCCAATGAACACTTCGAAAAGTTAAAATGCTTTCATAATTCAATCGCACTGCCACTCTCCAGAGTGCATGGTGGTGATTTAATAATACCTTAGGCCTTCGGAACAAAGTTAGTATTAATTCTAATTGATTTGAATAAAAATAACTGACATTTTATGAGAATAATACATTGTAACCATTGGATGAGTGGATGCAACGTAGATAAAATCTTGAGAAAAGATGAGATCTGGCCCATGATCTTTGAAATATTGAGTTCTGTTCCACGCCGAGAGAAATGGTGTTATGTCTTTTCAAACTCCTATTTAAGAGGCGAATGTTTCAGAGTTAGTCGCATGTTATTATTGCCAATGACGTCTCGATAGCACTTAAAACAAAGAGCAATTAGAGTTCTTCAGGTTCTAGGAACCGAGATCCTGTCAGTAGGAAAAGGTCGTTGCGATACTTACTGATCTTCATTCCTGATATCCCAGTTTCAAGTTGAGACCATATGGAAGGAGTGTAAATTTCTAATTCAACTAAGCTCAAAACGAACTTCAACTATCTATTTTGTATGAGATAATAGTGAAGCAAACAAAAAATGAAATATTATCGCATACTTAGCACATGTCTTCCCACGAACATTCGCATTCAACCGGCCAATTTGTACTTTACTCCTTCAAAAAATTCCTTTGAGGGTTGGATAATGTATTTTGGAGGCGGGAGCTGAGAGTTGTGCTGTTTATCTCTCCACAGTGTTGTGAAACCAACAAATTGTTTGGAGTTTAAACGATCCCCCTAAGGTGGGGGTCTGTTTAACATCTCTCCACCACCTCCCCTC
Source organism: Rodentolepis nana (assembly GCA_900617975.1). NCBI lineage: Eukaryota > Metazoa > Platyhelminthes > Cestoda > Cyclophyllidea > Hymenolepididae > Rodentolepis > Rodentolepis nana. The sequence goes on along the minus strand of UZAE01014288.1, from coordinate 11,779 downwards.
CCTCACATTGGCAACTTGGAGAATTGAAAGAAAATTTAGGATTACAAGAAGAATCATATTATTTCGTTATTTTTCGATCACAGAAACACAATTAAATCACTACCTATTAAATATTCAACTCTGTGTTCTTTGCCGACTTACAATCTCCGCACTAGTTCCCAGAGGAATTCATCGAGGTCGTTTTTCGTATTTCGTATGGTACTTGTAAAAGTGGTAAAATTTTTTCAGCTAAAATTTTAAGCTTGCTCGAAATAAATTTCTTGGGTCTGAGGTAAATGTACTTGTACGTAATGCATATTCGAAACAAACAAACAAACATTGAATAGTTATGAAACTGTTGGCTAAAAATGGGAGTTCGTTTCCTTACTGGCATGTGAAAATTACTCCTCCGAATTAAAAATATATCCATCTTCACTCGAAGATTAAAGTTAGTTTTAACAAACAAAGAGAGCAATAAGACATTATCAATCAAAGCCAGATCTTACGCTTGACCAATTTTAATCAATCATTCTAAAAGCAGGAGAAGACTTGAAACAGTTTTTGTTCCTCAAAATTAAGCAAATTAAACGCGGAATTACTCAAAGCGTAAGGCATTGGATTTTCATTATTGCAATGAAAAAATTAATTATAATTGGCAATAAACTTTCCTATTTTTTGTGGAGTTTATGAAGCACTTATGAAGCGCTAACTGGCTGAAGATTCTAACTGTTGCATCATTTAGGGTTTGTTTATGTAAAGAGTAACAAATTATTGTCGATTTTTTGTGAAGGAAAGCGGAGATGCTTTTCTGTATGAACAGTGTATGAACAAATGGTTAATTCAATTTTCTAAGAAGGAAAATTTTCCATGTTATCTATCTGTGGGCTTTGAGGAGAGTGCACTAACTTTTTACCATAAAAAACTGAGAATCAGATAAAACTGTTAATATTTCTGCATAAATAGAATTTATGACAAGGTTTTTATCATCGTGGTTTTGTGCTTCATTATTTCAATTGAAATGTAGATTTCCACTAAGATAATGTTAACTTTTTAGATGGCGAACTTGCTCAACGTCTAAGAAAAAGGGAACTTAGTGTTGTTTTATAAAATAAATATATACCTTATTTGTTGACGAATGCGACAACGAAAGCGCTAAACACTTTGCCACTAAGTAACAGGAAGCCGGCAAAATTTTCCAGCTCGACAGCTTTTATCAATGCACGAACCTGCACGCTGAGTAGGAAAATCAACTAACATTGAGGAAAAGGAGGGTATGCCATACTCAATCACACCGACAGAGCTCTAATGATCATTATAATATCAGGTGGCAGGCGCTTTGATTGTTATCATTAGCCCTTTTGTTGACTTCAGTCTTCACAGAGGGGAAGGAACATCAAAGTATAAAAAATTCAAGAGGGGGGCGGGAACAGAAGTGTATCAAAGACGAAGGTAGATAAGGTGGAAAAAAGGTGGAATGAGTACTTTGAAAGTGGTCGAATATGACATACAGTGGGGTCATGGTAGTTTGAAGTCAACTGTCAGGTAATAGACTTTTTTGCCGTATGAGTATACGTTGCCCAGGGTGCACCACGTGGAGGTAATTCTATCACACACCCCGCCCTAATGATCACTGTGATAAGGTGGCTGACTTCCCACACCCGTTCATCCTCATTACTAAAAAGGTCATCTTTTCACGTGACATATCCTTTGGACAAATCTATAATATATTCCTAATATGCACGATGGACTAACCTGGGTAAGTAAAACTCATATGGCAACAAGTCAATAAACTGGCATTCCACTTCAAACTACCATGACTCCACTGTATGTCATATTCCGCCACTTTCACAATGCTCACTTCATCTTTTTCTCTACCTTTGTGTCTGTTTATTTTACGACTGTGAATCACTCTTGGGTTCTTATGTTACTTTTGACTTTGATGTTCCTCTCCTCTCTACTGGAGCCCAAAGTCAACTAAAGGGTAGATGATAACTATCATAACGCCTGCCATTTGATAAGAATAAATAAGACATTAATCCAAATTACAATAAAACGCATTGAAGTTAGGCTAACTTTTTTTCAAATGGCACTTATAATGGTGAGTGACTGACAGTTTATGATAGGGGGGGGGGTACCAGTCGATTTACGTGTGAATCGAAAATTAAATATAAAATTGAATAATTTCAATGACATTTATACACATCTCACTTAAATTGATTTTTTTTTATTATGGAATTGAAAGTGGGTAGATTTTACGTTAACTTTGTTATTTCACTTAAATTCTAATTTTAGCGATCTTTAGTTTTACTATTTTAATTGTGTGCTTTGCACAAGTAGGGTTGTTTTGTTGAACACAATTGTTTACCGTAAAGCGATATTTATAAAAGCTTTCAATGCCAACCAACGCACGTATTAAATTGTGACCCACATAATAACAAACATTTATATGACGTATGGACAAATTTATCAGCAGAACGCCTTTGATATGTCAGCCAATTCTCTTCAATTGTCAAATGTGGGTTTCTTGTCGGAATTATAATTATAAGTGATAGGATGATGTGGAATGAACTTTTATTATAACTCCGTTCAATTGAATTACTTTTAGTTGTATGAGTGTTTGTGTTACTTAAGTCCTTATTATAGTTACTAAATTTGTATTTTATAACTATCTGGTCAAAATTTTAATGAAGATATACGTTTGCAAAAAAAAACAATCCCTTCAGTAATTGAGACTTTGAGCTTCTGCAACAAGCTTAATCGTGATTCGGTCAAAATCCGTTCGTTCTTAGCAGGTCAAAGCTTCTTGGCTGAAGGTCTTGTCAAACCTCCTCGAATTCGCCTTAAAGCAGAAAATAATTTCTTATCATTCAATTCTAACTCAATTTCTGTTTATCGTGGAACCGAATATCATATAATTAAGAAACACAACAGTGCCCACTTTTCATGTTCCCAAACTTCCTCTGAATTACTATTTTGTCTCAGAAAGAAGCCTTCGAGATATCATATTGGATGAAATTCCACTTTTACAAAATAACTGTGTGTCATAAAAGAGCCCATAGTTAAGTAAAACATTTCGCTTACATCGTTTTGACAGACATAGAACAATTTGGAAATATGGGCGAGAAAAGTAATTATAAGTGAATCATGCCTACCAAGTGACCTTCCCGCACCTCTGCTTGGCATCCGAAATTATTATATTGCCTTTCCTAAAAGGACAAATCACGTGAATAATTTCGTAAGATACGAATGACATACACATCTTTTGATTATCCAAATGACATGCTGTCACTTTCAGCTCAAAGTTACAACTCTAACTAATAATTCATTTTCAGATCATTGAGGATGTCTCATTCATTGTGAATTTAGAAAGATGACGAATATGGATCAGGAATTAGTGAAATATCTTAACGCTTAGCAATTATATAGATGAGAAATAAGGGCGGATTTTGTTAATGCTATTAAAGTAGATCTTTCTACAATTTTTTATTGTAAACAAAGCATGCTTATAATAACTGGCGGTTAAGGGTTATGTACAATAAAAATTATCAGCACAGCAAAACCAGATCAGTTTAAACATTTTTAATTGTTTTAGCAACAAGAACGAACAAAGCTAAATAGAAAATAATGGATGTAATATTAAAAAAATAATTAGCTAGCCTTCGGGCTCGAAGACAGTGTCAAAACTAGAACTTAAAGTATTTTTTTCGATAATATCGGTCTTATTGGGGGTGTGAAGTACTTAAGAACGTTCAAATTCTATTTGTCTGAATGGGTAATTAGTTGTCCAGGAACAAGGCATGTCGAGCCCGATGGTGAAGCAAGCATATAGCAAAAATGGAAGTTCCAAAATTTGTTGAAAATATTTTGCTCACACAAAGTCCATGCAAGAAAAAAGATGCATTAAATACGGAACGTTTTGCGGAGATATTAATCAGGGGTTATCGGGGTGTAAACGAATTGGGAGAGCCGGGTAGCGTATGCAATTCGCAAAACGCAAATTTACTTCTATGAGATTTGAAAGTTTTTTCTCCTATGTTTAAAAATCGCAATTTTAAATGTGAATTGGTCTCAATTGCTATTTGTCACAGTTTTCTACGTTTTTTGGCTAATTTCATGCTGGTCAATGGCTAATACTATATCCTGATAATATCCGTTTGAACAATTATGCTCCACTTGCCCATTTATTTGTGCTCCATGAAATTCGTTGTTCTATGAGGGTTTTTAGAAAAATCATTTAAAATTATCAACTATAACTAAATTTCTCGAAGTAAGGGACGGTCCACTTAAAACCACGCCCGGGTGTAAAAAGTTATATTGTTTAATTTAAAGAAAACTTCCAGTGAAAAATAGCTTCATTTAAACAGTTATTTCAACAATTTTAGGCTATAAGGATTATGGAGAGAAGGCAAAGTTTCTTTTATTCAGTTAATCTGAAATATATACTGCACATTATTTTGCGACCCAAAATTAAAGCTCAAAATAAACGGGAATATTTTATATTGCATATTCCACTTAAAAGCGATAAGTATTTTTCTTAATCGAACTAAATCTTCTGATGTACAGAGATTTAATGATAATTAATTTGAAATCCGTTCTCATCCTTCTTTTGGATAATTACTTTGCTTTTAGCGATCATGACTACTAATGTTTTTCAACGAAAATTTATTTGTGACACATATATTTTTTTGTCAATTTTAGTAGAATATTTATTGTGGTTAAATTTTATGCTTTTTATATGCCTGTTCCTATAAAGAGAGAAAAATTGTGGCAATCAAAGAAGAGGCTGCATAAGTATCGAAATAAATTTTAGCAGAATCACGGAATGAAGGAAAATAATTTCTATCCTTCCATTCCGAGAAGTATATACTGCTGCTGTTTTAAATACTTCTTCGAGGTGATTTCGATGGGGCTCAAGTTCAACATTGAGGAAGGTATTTTTGGCGTTTCAAGACATAACACAAAATTAGAAATCTGACACTGATTGCCTGTTTGGTTGGTGGCCCTGGGTAGCAAATCGATAAATTCAGTAATATCTGCATTTTGGTTTCTAAGACCAGAACACAGCATATGTTTCCGTATTCGACCTTGGAGCGAGACTCTACAAACTTCAACGCTTATCTGATTTCTCGAAAGTTCCATCTAAATAACCCTTTAAAAGGGTAAGAAAGTGTGAAAACAGACCTTAATGCCTATTCCAGGCGAAAGCGAAGAGCGAGTATATTAATAAACTCTTCTTCTTAACTATACGGCAGGAAGGACTTTTCGATGCCCGTTCAGTACAAACTACTACCAAGAAGAAAATAATAATTTATTTCAGGTTGATTCCATAGTTGTCGTTGATGAAGTATTAATCTAAAACATACAGTCCGACATATTTTTTCCCTCGTGTTTCCTCGAATACGTTGTATTCATTGTTTGCCTCATTATTTCTTAATAATAATAATCTGTGATGGAGGTCAGAGAGAATTTGCGACGCAACGCACCGTTGAAACTAAGATAAAGGTGAAGGCATGAACTGTCGGTTGGCTCAAGGTCTGTAGACATCGACGAGCACATTAAACATATTCACTCTGTTAAAAAAACATGATTTCGTGTGGATATTTTTATTTAGAATATTTAGTTTACATTAGAATATTTTTCCCTTCACAAGAAACTTTTCCTGGAGAGTTTCGGAAGTCAGTGATATGAGATAGCAGGAAAGAGGTTTAAAGAGATATCATTACGCTAATACGATAGCGAAGCCAGGCATAAATCCGTTCGAATATCCGTACAAAATATCTTTATTTTGGTTAACTAGCTAAGTTTAAGATCAGGCTTTATCTGAGGTGGTTTTCAAGACGTCCGAAGATATCAGTTGCCACCCTCCTAATAGCTTTAACGAACTGGAATATTTTACTATAATTAAAAAGGGGCGCGCAATAGACTTACCTCCACGTGGCGCACCCTGGGCAACATATACTCATACGGCAAAAAAGTCTATTAATCGACAGTTGACTTCTGACTTCAAGCTACCATGACCCCACTGTATGTCATATTCGACTACTTCGCAGTACTCAGCTTACCTTTTTCTCTACATTGTGCCTGTCTGTCGCTTTTACATCTGTAAATCACTCTTCTGTTCCCTCTCTCGACTTTTGTGACTTTGATGTTCCTTCCTTTCTCTGTGAAGCCCAAAGTCAACTAAAGGGCTAATGATAACCATCATAAAGCCTGTCATTTGATATAAATAAACTATAATTAAAAAATATTCTTAAAATTTTAATTCGTTAAGTAAGCACTGTTCGGTTGAATAACTATTATTTAATAAATTTTCAGATTAAAACATTAAAGAAATAAAGTTCCCACCAGTAAATATTGTAGCAAATATGGTCGAATTTTGTGCCACCGAAATAATGAAATTTTGAATAAAAATATTCAGGGATGAACAAAATATCCCATTAAAAGTCGCGATATCCAAAGCTCTTGTGTTTCTTCGTAAAATGGCTTCCCCTAATCGCTTTTTAAAATCCACGCGAAACAATGTTTTTTTAATTTTTTACTCAATAAGAACTGAGGAATTTAAATTTCAGCTAACAGAGATTTCCTTGATTATAAAGGAAATGACGGGGAGAATTTAGTCCAAGTAAATAGAATATGAAGTAGTCGACTTAGTAACGATTTCAGTCTCTGATGCTCAAATCTATTTGGTATTTGTTAGCAGAGAATTTACTGCATTCTTAACTGCTTCAAACTAGGGCAATTGTGTATGTCTTTTAAGTTCCTAAGCTGTGGTTTGTCAAAACTACCCTTAACACACCCAAATCGTATATGGACCTGATAGTTAATACGATTCTGTAATAACAAATGATATGTGAATGATAAAGTTTAAGGGGCTCATGAAGGTAACAGAGAGAGGTTACCAATATTCCTACTTAATTTAGTTCTTGAACTCAAGTTGTACCAAATTTGGTACTACTACTACGTCCACTACGTTCAGTATCTATCAATTGGCTTCATATAATCAAGTAGGGTTTCCAATAAGTTGGCTTATACAGGCTATTTTATATGATAGTTCACAGTGTGCTGCAGTGAGTACGTGTATGTAAGGTTTAGTCTATTGGAGCTCTGTAAGTTCTGATCATTTATGGTGAGTTCTTCCGAATTTGGAATGTGAAAAGATTAAAACATTCAGGCAAAGGAATTCTCTCCTGCTTTTCTGCCACAAACTTCTGCAAACCGCAACTGATATGATAAAACATAGAAACTATGGAAGTTACATAGCTCAAGGTTTTGCAATGTGGTTATATGGTCAAAATCATAAAAATTTGAACGGCTTTTTACAAATTCATTTTACGATTTTAGTCGAAATCGTAAGTCATATTTGCTGTAGAATGCTGACAACACTATTAATCGTTCAATGGTTATGCCTGATTACGCAATCACTGATTGACCCTAAAGTATCAGTCCCATGACATCATATTTTTATATATGTGAAATCAATCGATAGCGTCTATTTATTATAAGTGTCCATTTGACAGCTTCTAGCAGGTAATTGAGTTTAGCTTGTGTTCGTTAACATTGGCTGATATAGTTGGCCTCAAACTTATCTTGACTGAAGGAAGTGCTGCAAATTCAACTATTGCGAGACACACTAACAAAGGAAATTGAATAATAGTTGTAAACAATAAGAATTTGCCGGAAATGGTAGAAGGTAAATGTAGAGACTGAACTTTTTAGAATATACACAATTAATTTTGCATATAATTTGCCAATCAAGTTCTACTTCCCCATTATTCAACTTATTGCCCTGGTTTCCCTAGTTTCAAATTGAACTTGCAATCGTTAATTTTTTGACAATCTAATTAATTTTGCTTAATTGATACATTCCGTGTACAACTGACAGTTATGAAAGGCCAATTTCCTAATTCATTGAATTACGGATCGGATGCCTATTCACAATTTTCAGCGCTTCTTCATCTAAGACTTAATTTTAATCACAGATCCTACCATTTCAGTTCATTTCTTATTTTAAAATCGGCAAATAGGACATGCTCATACAGGCTTTTAAATATTTTGTGTGGTCTTAGCGTTGTCGAAATCACGAAATAGAGCATAAAAATGGGGAACTGTTTATGCATGTTGGAAAGCCAGATAGACTATTTGCTTTTAAGATCTCATTTGGATTCTCTCTAAATGATCCAAATTGAATCTCCCCGATTTCCATTGCTTCGTAGTATTGGAGAATAGAATATTTTTAACATTTGCAAAGGATCATGATTCCAATAGGGTGCGAGATTGACTTGTCACCACGTGATGCACCCAAATCAAGGTATACTCATACGGCAAAAAAGTCAATAAACCGGCAGTTAGATTCAAACTACCATGACTCCACTGTATGAAATATTCCCCCACTTCTGCAGTACTCACCTTGCCTTTTCTCTGCCCTTGTGTCTGCCACCTTTCTTCTGTTCCCCCTCTCCTCTGCGGAGCCCGAAGTCAACAAAAGGGCTAATGATAACTATCATAAATCCAGATATTTGATATAAATAAATAATACGGTGTGAAAATGAAAGATAGCAACAATTAACTTAATAAGATAATAAGCATCCAGTACAATTGTGAATCCGTGGTGCATTTTATACTGATGTCAAAAGCACTTTGTTTTAATCCTGTAAAATAAGCTAAATTTCCAGAAATAGGGAATGATGATCACAAATCATACCGTCCGACAACTTAATGATATGGCACGAATAGTGACTGCCAAGGGTAAATACTTTTGTGTAATGCAATACTCTCATATGTTTCCTAGCATGCAATTCGGCATTCTGTCAAAGCTCTATTGCTTAAGATGGGAGCCAAAAGCCGAGTCATGCTTGCTTAGAAAGTGGACTAAAAAACATAGAAGAATTCTGACAAATAGGGTAATAAAACAGATACCCGAAGCGAATTCCAAATTGGAACAACTGATCATGAATTAAACAGAAAAATAAATTTCTTCATCTTCAAGTGATTGACTAGTGAATTAGAAACCCATCCTATATTTAAAAGAAAAGACGAAATTAAATTTCTTTTGGAAGCTCTCGGTGGTCTTTTCTGCTATTCAACACTCGGAGGAAGACTTATCACTTCTTTCGAGAATTGTTGTTCAACAACAAACCCAAGCACCATGGAGTTTGATGAAAGCTGAATTTGGCCCTATCGATGGTGTTGCATAGCTTGTAATGGTAAACCTATACGCCAAATCTCTAGTCAACCTTTCGGCATCTGAATCGGGAAAGAATCTAGAATAACACACTTGCTGCCCTGAAAAGATTCTTGAAAAACCCAAGAGACTTGAAATAGATATAAAGTGCAAGTATAAACAGTGATTTAATAAGTTCTTTCCTTTTACTTTAAAAATAGCGCCTAACAAAGAAATTGTTTTTTTTCCAAACTTCTGAGGTAGCAGTGTCGCTTCAACATCTTTAACTTTTTCTTCTCATCCTCTCTCAAACGCTCTTTTTAGTGGATAACAGGGTCTCGCTTTCTGAGAATTGCATTATTTTTTTGCATATTAACAAATTTCCTAAACTTTTGTAATTGAGACATTCAATTAACTTATTCATTTTATTTTAGAGGGACGTCAAAAATGGGTTTCAGGCAATCAAGTACCACTTAAACCCCCTCCCCCCATTGTTTGCTTATTAATTTCCATCCACTTAATAGCAATGAATGGATTTTAAGGGAGCACTTTTATCTAAGATGCTTTATGGCAGCAAGTATATCAGAAATTCATGTAAAGTGACATATGACTACGAATTGGGTGACTTATTGAGGGACACTTGTAAGTGATCTTAAGTAGCATCAAAAAGCTTGTCCACACTAAATTCCCATACCTTTTTATCCATTTGATGATGAAGTTTGTGCGCAAAGTTTGCCTTTGCATTATTCGAATGGCTAAGAACTGTCCAGCAACTGGTCACAACTATTTGATGGGAAAGCACTAACAAAACAAATCGAAAAATGCGCCATCGCTATGCAGTAAAATGTTTGTACTTTCCAAATAACATTATAAATCATCATGGCAGTTATATAAAATATAAAAATATGTTTCTCGATAAAAACAGGGCCGTGCTGTATTTCGCATCAAATGAGTGATGCACTTATGAAATCTTGACTGGTGAAATTATTTAGTGCTGAAAATTATTGTTGATTAAATTGACCTATTTATACTATTTTAACCCACTTTCGATCAGTTCGATTTTACAATAGCAACATGATACATGTATTAGGTAATAACAAAGAGATCGGAAAATCCAGCTTCTTCCTGATTGGGTTAGAACTCGGTACTTTCTGCAGATTTCCTTCCCTCAAACTTCCAACTCCTTCTTCAGCTTTTCATGCGTACTCCCAACTTCCTTGTCTTTTGTCCAATATACCAGCGGTTCAATTAGATTCTTGGTCTTCTGGTTAACGTTGAAATCCAAGCTGGATTCGGTAATATTATTTCCTGCCATTTTTAATATGTATATGTATATATTTGAATAAGCCTGGAAAATGTGTTTTGACTTTTAAATCATTCTCTGTTAAAATTCAAAGTAGATATTATTTGAGTAATCTTTATTCTATATATTCAAAATTAGGTCATAAATTGCTTGAAATGCTATTAATGACCATTATAGACAGGAAGACTAAATTTTCTTATGGATGATCTCTTCAAAATCATGAATAATTTCGGGAGATTCTTTTGGTTTCTGAATTATCTCAGCACTTGAACAGCCATAGCATGAATAAAATAGAGTGCAAATAAAATCTAATCTGTGTAGTAAAATGTCCTATAAAAGAACATTCAACAACGCTGGTCACAATTTTCGCTAAATAAATGGAAGAAAAGGTAAAATTTCCAGTTTGTGTGATGCATGCATCATATTGAAGTAGGTGAAAGTGTTTAAGTGGTAAAAGCAACACTGTTTTTCATCCAAAAACTCTAAATTTTCCTTCTTAAAAGCTAATATTGCTATTTATAGTCATAAACTGTTTTCTATTATTCGCATTATTGAATAAACAGCAAAAATATAAATAATGATAATGTTTTTTAAGAATCATCATTTTCGTAGCTTACCTGTTAATTAATTTGAAATGATTCATTATCTCAAGTGAACTGTTGAGCTGATATCTACATATGTATAAAATATCTGTTCACTGAACGCGTTCTTAAGCGCTTTCTCTTAACATTTCCTTTTCGGGTGTCATAAAATCTAAGTGCCGACGTTTTAATTGTGGTATTTCATTGTTTCTAACTTCGTGACAGTGACATGGGTCTTTGAGCTTATTAGGCTTTATGAGAAGAGACTTAATACTGCGGACATTTCAGTTAGCAGAAAAAAAAGAATTTTTCCACATCACGTGGTAATATCTTTGTCCAACATCTATACATGCAAGGGTAAGAAAATTTAAACTCTTTTCCTGTTTTTCTGGGTTCTGCTAATCTATTTTATATGTTAGTTTATTTATCAACATTTAATTTGCCACCGGCAGAAATTTGAATCGACCTGAGGGCATTTGCAGATAAATTATTTTCTTGAAAGTATTGTGTTTTATTAATATTAATTTTTCTTTAATTGTTATTGCTTATTTGCATGAATAGTTAACAAACTTCATTGGGAACAAGACGAGTTTGGTTAATTCTGGCTTTTAAAAGGGAAAATGCGCTGAGAAACTGGGGAAAATTTTATGTAGTTGAAAGCTCTTTGGCATCTGAAATGTGTCACAAAATACGACAGGGTGCTTGTGCATTATTAGTATTATTATTATTTCAAATGGCAGGCTTTGTGATATTTAT
>UZAE01014287.1:0-15430 GCA_900617975.1 Rodentolepis nana | reverse complement strand
GGGAAGTGAGGGAATAAAATTGAGGATGAGAGTAGCACATAGGCCCTTGAAATCACTTCCATTGTTGGTTGAGTAGGTGAACACAACGCCCAGAAGAGTTGGAACTGTGAAGTTATAATTCATTCGAAGAGACGTAAAGAGACATTTTTTTGCTTACATTTCTTTCGACCTTCTCTGCATTGAGTTGAACCTTGTCTGTCCAGTGGCCAAGTTTACTTCCTGCATTTTATGGCATTAAAATTTATAATAGTCAAATAACATAAAAATTTCCAATAGTTTGAATAAAAAATGAGCAGTAAATTACATTCTTTCGAATTGCCCGCAAATGCGTTTTATTACAACCCCTTCACTGGCCAGTTACAACATCAGTTTCTACGCTGAGCTACTTTCACGGCTTTCAGCGACATCTTGACTAACAGTCTGCTGTATAAAATGTTGTTTGGTTTGTCTCTCTGTCTGTCTATAACAAAATGAATGAATATAGAAAGACGGTAAACAGGAAACGCAAAACTCGGAAAACGAATTCTGGGAAAAGACCCCTTTAAACACTTTTTAATTCTTCTTCCCTGTTACTTTCATTTTTAGCTTACCCATTTGATATTAAAGACACTGAGAATGCAATCTTCTGATGATGTTGCCGGAGGCGAGTGCTGACTTTGTTAGCAAAATCAATACCATGTTTAAACTATGAGGTACTAACCATATACATAACATACATCAAAAACCTTTCTCCTAAGATGCTTATCTAAAATAAATTACATGCAGGGATTCGTTTATGCAAAGCATTGAAAATGGGAAATTTTTGGCAATTTTGCCTTCTTTAGAAACCTGGTGATTTTTACCGATGATTACTAGTTGATCGCTAATAATTGAAAAGTCAACAAAAAATAATTAAGAAAGCACAATTATAGATCATTTAGTTAGATTTGCTAGAATTCCTAAGATGATATATCAAGAATGTTGGTTAAAAACTTAGTTTATGATATCAGTGGTGCATCATCGGCAGCTCTCATGGAGAATAATTATGCAGATATGGCGAATACAAGTTGTCGCACACGGTTATTCAATTTGACAAACGTCAGTTCGCCATTATTTCTTACCTTCTAGATACAAAAACACAAACCACAGTCACAATTATTGTCAAGAAAGAGGTTTAATTTAGATTTAGCTTGAGTTCAAAACGTAAGCTCGAATTCGAAATCTAAGCTTGAGTGAAGGGAGGCGTTCATAGGATAAATGCGAAGGGTATATTAATAAATTTATTGAAAAACTAGAGCAAAATGGAATTATCCAATTGATAATCTTACTCATAGTAAATTGAAATTCTTCAATAATTGGCTCTTTTATGGAATGTCGTAGTCACAACTTAAGACCGCGCGATCGTCAAGAGGTATCAATAGTTATTCTTGAAGGAATAGTTCTTATTACATATTGAATGATATCCATGCTCTGTGACAAAATAATTCCTGATAAAATTACGTCGTATGTGTCTGTTAGTTTGCTGCTTCCCAAACGTATTCGTAACATAATAACTACTGATTTATAATTAAGTAGCATAGTGTTGAACTGCTATACTTCAGCGTATTCACATGTTTCAATGATGATTTCAACTTAATGGGTTTGCATGGATGACATATCCATATGCTATTTCGATTTAATGTTAAGTAATTACTACGAGGAAAAAAGGCACAATCTCATGCTTGTTTCAATCATTGCTGTCCTATTTCTTCAATCTTTGCTACTTATTGATTTTATTAAACTCTTTTGGTCGTTTTGTATGCATATGCCTTGCTCATTCTATACCGCTATCTGTAAACGTGATAAAAGGAGCACGTTGGGAGAGGAGGCGNATTTGTTTCCAACTTTAACTATGTCAGAGTTTGAAATTTTGTGTCTTCGACAAATTCGGAGTTTTGTTGGCTTCTAGGGCCAATTTAGTCTCCGTTTGGCACCACAATTTGAAAATCTATGTTAAATCCGGGGTGTGCGATAGACTTACCTCCACGTGGTGCACCCTGGGCGAAGTATACCCATACGGCAAAAAAGTCTATTAACCGGCAGTTGACTTCTCACTTCAAACTGCCATGGCTCGACTGCTTGTCATATTCGACCCCTTCCACGGTACTCATTTTACCTTTTTCTCTACCTTTGTGTCTGTCTACCTCTTTTACATCTGTGAATCGCTCTTCTGTTCCCCACCCCTCGACTTTCTGCTACTTTGATGAACCTTTCTTCTGTGAAGCCCGAAGTCAGCTAAATGGCTAATGATAGCTATCATAACGCCCGCCATTTGAAATAAATAAATAAATGTTAAATCTAAATTTTTAGTTTTCTCATTATTACTGTTATTTTAAAACTTCAAGCATTTGAACATTACTTAGAGTCATTTCTTGTCTCCATCGCTGAAAGAAAAGGTACATGGAATTGGGATTTCGTATGAAAATCCGATTAACTGTATCACTTTCTGTAATTATAGAGATAGGATTGTTGGTTTCTTTGAATGTTTATTTTCTTCAATCAAAAGAATTTAAGAAGGTGCAACGAAATAGATTTTTTACCTGTTGGTCGATGAAACACAAAAAGAATAATTAGCCAACTGTCGTGGGATGTAATTTGTGAGGACGTAACAAAGTGACCTTAACAGTATTTTATTAGTATATATACTCCAACTCTATTTCACTTAATAGTATTTCATATGGTTAAATTATGCCAAGAGTGTTTTGAGGTCAATGTCAAACCGCTTCACCTCGTTCGTAATTACATGTGATCTAGTTTTTATTTAGACTTATAATATAGCATGGTTGAGCTAGTTTATCAGAAAGTGATATGCATAAAGAAAAATTAATGAACTACAATGCAAAAAATGTCTCCTCAATGTAGGTCGATATCTACCGTGCGCTTATCGCTGTTAGCATTAGAGTAGATTAGAACATCTGTTGAAGGCTGAAAGAGCTTTAGAAATAGTCCAACAATCAGCTGAAATATTCAATTCATTCCAGACTGTTAATTTCAGCTCAAAAGTCTTTTGACGTCGTGCCGCCATTTGCTCCCCTCTGAATGACCCATTTTTAAACAACCATACTGTGCCATATAGTCACATACCCTAAAACAATAATAACTCCAAAACACAATGTTTTGTTTTCACTTTACCAATATTGAAAGCACGGGTTTAAATTCGTACACTTTTGTGACATTAGTCACTATAAAATCTCCATTATGTAATGGATTTGACGTCATGGGCATAAGAATAAAAAATATATTTTATTGGTGAATTATCTTAATTTTATGCTCTAAAAAAATAACAAAATTGTCAATTTTAATAAACTACAAACTCTCCAATTCAATTCACTTATTCTCTTGAACATGAAAGCTAAATTTAATTAAACATTCATGATAAAAGAAGAATTTATTTAAATAAACATCTTGCTTTATTCTCACAAGTCAAATAGCAGCCAAACATACTGCCTGACCTCTTCCATATTTTTCATAAATTCAATTGTTTAGGCACCATCTAATGTCCTGAAACATGTTAGTTTGATTTTGCGTTGCAAGTGAAAAGGCATTATGGTAAGAATCGTATTTATTTTTCCAACTGAAATATCATTTAAATTAAAAGTTACTGTCTTTAAGAAGCAATAACAAGGGAAAAATAGACAGTGATGGATAAGAAGGTTTACAATTTCCGATTATTTTTCCAACGTTTTGCATTCCTTACCGTCGCTTTCCCTTTTACGGCGGATTAATTGTACTCCAGTTACAATTGCCGGAACCTTAAGGGAACTTGTAAAAAGTAAAGTAAAACCCATCGATTTGTAGTGATACGTGAATTCGTAAATGCTCACGCCGAAATCCACGAGGAAGAGCACGATCGCATATATTGTGAACTAAAATGGTGTAAGCATGAGCACATGAAATTCTTACAATGTAGAAGCGGGATTTAGGCTTCGGTAGCAGTGCAAAGAAACCGATCAAAGAGAAGAGGATAGCAAAACCTCCATGTATAATTATGCATATGGCAAAAATAATTTTGGTTAAATCAGACTTCGCCTTTGATAGTTCATGTCCTCCAAAACCGCACCACCCTATTCCATAAGCCTTAAGAAGATTAGTTGAAGACATTTAGGCAAATTCGAGGCTTACAAAAACACCACAAAAATTGAATATACAGTAAATTAACTTGACACGATCAATTGAACGGCATCTCATGGTGAATATAAGACTGAGAAACTTTAAAATGAGCACACATATTCAAAGATTGTATGTTATCTAATGAACCCACTCAAATAAGTTCAAACGATTTTGATTGGCAGAAACAAAACCTTCAGTTCTATTGACACACACTCACCATTTGATGTGAATAAAATTGCAATAATTTCAAATCGATAGAATATTTAATTATTATGGCATAACTTCTCATCATGGTCTGCTTACCTTTTCCATTGCAAAAATTAAAATGTATGCAAATTTTTCAAAATTTGTGGAAGAATCAGTCATTACTCAACGCTATCTGACCATTCATTGTTTCTTAAAAATGACAAGGCTAAACTATAATTTAAAAATAAGTGTTCCAGTTAGTTCAAAAGAAAAAAGACGCCGACTTTGATGATTTCTTTTATTATCGTGTTTTACATTTGGAGGTGTCCGGAAAATAATCCAAGGGAATCACAAATTGAAATAATGTGCAATTGGTCCTCTGTAAATAGCCTCTTCCAATAGGAGGTTTGAATTATTTAAAAGCTTAAATCCTAGTGCAATGCTTGACTACAAGGGTTACCAATTTCACGTTGGCAGATAAATTAAACTCCAACCCACCTTCAAAGGAAGCACAGGATGGCAACACTTTCGAAATTTATGACACTTTGTCAAATCTGTTCTACATAGTTCTAAGTACGCCCCATGAGCTCTGCCCAAACCCTTTCCTCTCAACTTGTAGAAAACCTAAATTTCCCCATGTCAAGCTGCTCAAATATTTTCTATGCAAGTTTGTGAAAATTGGGTTAACTTCTTCCTGACACAGCAACCTCCTGGTCTGGACTGCAAATTTTTTTATTTCGTAATTCATTATCTTCAAAAATTTGATTTGACTCTGAGGGACAACCATATTCACCTTTTCTTGATTGCTGACTCGTATATTTATGACATTACTTGCATTTTTCAGACATCACGGTGTGCTTCATTCACTCACCCCCACACTAAGCAGCCACCAATTTTCGATGTTCCAGTTGCAAACCCATTGATAACATTTTATGCCAATTGGCTACTTCTCCGAGTATTTTTGGTGATCCGGTGTGCATCGCTCACCTCTTCATTTCTACTGTTGCAATTACCTTTCACTCACCAAAATCTTTGTGTCCATTGAAGAAACGGTGTACTTAAGTTAGCCTGACGTTATTGTGCGAGTTGATATTTGATGCAGCTATTCCATTCCATTTTTAACATCTAGACCTCAACCAACGTACAACCAACTGAATTGAAGGCCGCTTTTCATTTTGCCACACGTTCTTTCGTCAGAGCACACAAGAATCACCCTGCTTTGAAATTAAAACTCCTGGCCTTTAGTGATCACAGAAGAGGCGACTCTCTTAAAATGTAACACTTTGTTGATATCGTTTAAGGCGCATTTACACCTCTGGCTTATGATTACTTCTTCAGCTTCTTCAAATTAAGCGTTTATGACTAGTTGGCGCAATCAAAGTCCTCTACCACATTTATTGTCTTGCCTATCAAATTTAAGAGGCGATCGTGCCAATTGGAGTAAATTTGAGGCTCATTACATATTTTTGTAAGTGGCCAACAATGAGGCCATTCCGCTTCATTCCTCATCAACCATACTCATGAATGGAAATTGGCAGCGGCTGCTTGGATGTTTCTATCAATTGCACAGGCTTTAACATTTGATATCGCGCATTCTAGGTGGAGGGTGATTGCCGAGATATCTCATACCACTTCTTTGCCATTGCTTGGCGTAAATCATAATCTTTTCAACTTCGCTTTTGGATCACACCATAGTGCTTTATCAGCTAGACTCTACTAAACAACCTTCGTCTAGCTGAAAAATCTACCTATAAGTTTTCGTCTTAATACCTAATAATCAAAACCTCTGTTCGATTTTACCATTTGAAACTTCGAAGCCCCAAACTAGATGAAGGTTTAAAGGGTCAGTTGGTCAAGTTTAAGATTACCTGGATATCTTTAAATTCACTCCTTCCTTTGCTTCCATTTCCTTTTCTCCTTTGTCTTCCTATTAAAGCTGCTCCAGTGTAGAAGAGTCCACTCGATATCACTTTAATTGTATGCAATGGAAAACAATCATCCCATTCATTCTTAGGAGTTTTCTTCTCTGTCCACTGTGATTTGTGATATTTTTTAGATTAAGGTTCTTGATTTTCAATTTGGAAGCCTAATATTTATATCCTCTAACCGTTTTCCTTTTCATTGATTTTTGGATGAAATTGTAGTAGAAATCTTTGCTATTGGGTTGGCAACTAAGTCATTGTCGTTTTTGTTGACGGATTCACTCTATACTTTCTTTTGTTTTGTTAACATAGCCAGAGCATCTAACCTATATTTTTTCTTACTGTATGGGCTTCTAGGTTAATTAATAAAAAATTTTTTTGTTTAGTTCTTTAGTTTTGTTTTTATCCCAATTCAAAAATGAAAGAACAGGACATGCACTTCCGGCACATTTTATTGTATTACTTCCGAAAAGGCAAGAACGCATCGCAAGCACAAAAGAAGTTATGTGCCGTATATGGAGATGAAGCCTTAAAAGAAAGGCAGTGTCGAAATTGGTTTGAAAGATTTCGTTCCGGTGATTTTTTACTGAAAAATTCAGAACGATCTGGCCGCCCAGTCGAAGTGGATGAAACCCATACCAAGGCCATTATCGATTCAAATCGTCACAGCACAACACGAGATATTGCAGAGAAGCTCAATGTGTCGCATACATGCATTGAAAAAAAATTAAAAACCCTTGGTTATGTCAAGAAACTTAATTTATGGATCCCTCACCAGTTAAATGAAATTCATTTGACGCAACGGATTAGCATCTGTGATTCGCCGCTACTGAAACGCAACGAGAATGATCCATTTCTGAAGAACTTAGTTACTGGCGACGAAAAGTGGATAGTTTATAACAATGTTATTCGCAAGAGATCATGGGTGAAGCAAGATCAACCAGCCCAAACAGTATCAAAAGCAGTAGAGATTCACCAAAAAGATTATGCTGCCAGTCTGGTGGGGGGATCACAAAGGAATTTTGTATTTTAAACTCATGCTGCAGAACCAAACGATAAATTCAAATGTGTATGTTGAAGAACTCGAAAAACTGAAGGATGCAATTGAAGATAAGCGGCCGGCATTATCACATCGGAAGGGTGTTGTTTACCATCATGATAACGCAAGGCCCCCAACCACACATCTTTGGATACTCGGCAAAAATTATTGGAACTGGGTTGTGATGTTTTGTCACACCCACCATATAGCCCTGACCTTGCGCCTTCGGATTACCATTTGTTTCGTTCCATGCAAAACTCTTTAAATGGTAAAATTTGTAACAACGCGGNACCTCAAAATTCAATGAACCATGATCCTTTCACCACTATATTTCCCTGATCACGACGCTCAGTCAATCTGGAAAGAAGTATTTGCATCTAAATTTGAAATATTTATTTTAACGAATTTCATTTTTTCGTTTCAAGGCATTGTGAGGCGGTTTTAACTATTTTTTGTTTCGATCTTAGAAAAATCCTACACCAGAAATATTAATTTCAATTGTTGACATAATTAGTGCCTTTTGAATGATACAGGAATGAATGGTCTTTGTACCAGCTTACTTATATATATATATAAGTAGAGTTTGAGTATAAAGAATCGAAACAGTAAACGAATAATAACAAAATTAGGAAAGAAATCAACTTAATTTGCGTAATTTACTTGCACAAGTTGGCGGTTAACCTTGTAGCGGATTGCTACACTAGTGAAGCCTGACTGACTCAGAAATCTCTATGGCAGATTCACCAACATCTAGCTAGACTCCCATAACCAGCTAAGCTATAGCCCAGATATAAAGGAAACAGACGTGCAGCAAGGAGCGGGTTTATTCAGTGAGTATATTGCGGATCAAGTGTGTACACGCGAGGAGCTACTCATGATCAGATGGGGGATTAGGTTAAGCAGAGGTTAATGATTGGTCACTGTTTGTACGGTCGCTGCGCACAGGGTTGTACGGCCGCACCTCCCAATCCTGGCGAGCAGACATGCAGACATACGATGACGCACAGAGCGATAACGTGTCCCACAACCTATTTATCCTCCAGTAATTAGGTGGGTCACGTCTTAAACTGTGAAAGCTCAGGTGAGGGAAATATTGTCGTTTCTAAACTTACTCATTCTAATGAAAAATATAAAAAAAAATGAAAATTTTTTTAAAGGTAACAAAATTCTAATTCTTTAGAATGCTCCAGTGTGGACAATGCTTTACTTTTAATCGTCGAATCAATTTGAATGGCTATTCATTTTTCTCAGCAAACCGATTTAATTCATGAGCATAAAAGATCAGAAATTCGAATTAACTTATTGATTACAAATCTTGAAATTCTGAAGGGGAATAAAATTACATCATTTAAAGCACAGCGTGAAAATATCACGTTGTAACATAATTGGATTGTTGAATGAATCTCGACTAGCTAAATAATAACCTTTTGTGAAACTCGATCCGATAACTGGGGCTTAAATCGATAATGAGGATTTTTGTGAAAATGGCGAATGGTTGACGAATGTCCACTACTCATGAACTCAATAAGCAGTTCGGATTGTCTCTGATGGAGAGACATAAGTTACGAGTGAGATCAAAAGGCAATTTTTTCAAATTGACAAATGCAGACAAGTACAAAATTTAAAATAAGCAGAAGTTATACCGTCAACTCTAATTCACTCGCCTTTGGGTACTCGAGGTACTAACAAAAACTAACTAATTTAGTGCTATAACTTAGTGGAACACTAAGTTGAGGAATTTGCTGGCCAAAATGATAATTTGAATTTAAAAAAAGGGGCATTCAACTGTGCAGTTTCTCAAAAATCGATAGATCAGAAAAGAAAGATAGCCAGGTGAATCAGATAGAGCCAGCGGAGTTGTCAAACTGCTAAGGTAGTTATTAAGAAGGCAAAAGTGACGTTTAGCAATAGTATTCATTGTCATGGTTTTTGGTATGTGAAGAGGAGGGGGGGGGGGGGGGGGGGTATGGGTCGAGTACAGAGCTACAATGTTAACAAATCATGATTTGCAGTTTCGGATCGGTAAGATGACTGAAATCACATTTTTATCACCCTTTCGACGCTGACCATCTACAAAACCAGCACCATATACCATTATCTATGCCACAATTTTACTATTGAGCAGGTGAAAAATTGAGGCAGCTAGAAAATGAACAAGTGAAAGTACAGATTTTTGTGACTAGAATTTGCTTCTCCTCCGAATGATAGATATAAATTTATAGGTAATCATTGAAAGGATATTTAAGCCTTCAGAAAGAGAGGGCTTAGTCAAAGCCAATTGAATGATGAGAGGAATTGAGAATTTTCTTAGAACTGGAGTCATATAAACGGCTCATCTTCACATGTACCAGGTGAGTAAATGAAGAGACATTTATGACAACCAATAAAAAGATAATCATTTTAAAGAAAACACAAGGTTTCCAACACTGGAGAAGAAACTTTTAATTAGAACAAACAAACTTGACGAACCCTATGAAGACCAGCAGTAGATGGAAGGTGGAGAAATGAGACTGCAAAAGGTCAGAAATGGCTCTTGCCCCAGTTTTCGAAGACCAACAAACTTGATGATCGAATATCTGAGAACTGCATCAGACAAGTTCGCCCTGAACTAGAAAATGGCATTTCTTTCAAAGCTGATCTGAAAAGTGCAAAATGTATTTTGATCTAAATTAATTGCATCACAAATGCATATACAACTTCGCACAGTTATGATCCAAGATTTGAAGTTTGCTTTCCATACTTATTTGTTGTGTAGATTAGCCAATGTCCAACTTTCGATCAACCATCAAATCAAAAATTATAAGAAGGCAAGGAATATAACCAAATCCCACCTCATTCACATTACTTGGTACACATTGACATTCACCTGTAATCAACTGATACGAATTATTTTATAAGAGTGTTTTATTTACAGTTAAATGAGGGTGTCATATTTGCACCAAATTTTGGTCAATTTAATAAACAGCGAGCAGTTGATGAGTATTCATATTTATTAACCAATTAAATTTGAAACCTTTGGAGGAGAATAATTGAAGGAATTAACCGTGACTGACACTTCTTCAAGTGAGTATAAGTAGGAGAAACACTCCGTCATTTTTAATTAGACAATCTTCTAACCAACATGATCTTGGCATTCGCTCTTTCCTATCTCATGGTCATCCACTTCTCAGACGGTAAATTTATTTCAGTCAATTTATTAAATGAAATGCCATGGTAAATCATGTTTGTTGAAATTTGCAAGAAGACATGTAGCTGTACATGAAAGTGATTAATTTGAATACTACGACAATAAATAAGCAAAAGTTCAGTTGCTCCTAAATAAATTAAATCATGTGTTTGATTAACTGAGAAAATTATTTTTTTATTCTAAGCAGCGAGAATTGATCCGTGTCAATTGCCCTTGGATCCAGGATCGTGTTTTGGTCATTTTGATGCATGGGGCTTCGGTTCTAGCAATGGGAAATGCGAGAAGTTCGTCTACGGAGGCTGCGGCGGAAATGCTAATCGATTTCCGAGTGAGGAAGAATGCAAAAAGACTTGTGGTGGTTCAGGTACTTGAAATTATATTCAATTAAAATCTATGTTAGTGTCTTATCCTATGCTCAATTCATAAAAGAAGTAACACAACTACCTATTTTGTAAAACAGGCAGGACGAGGAGGAGGAAGAAGTAGGCCAGGACAAAGTCCGCTCTTAAGGCGAATGTTAGTTCAACGACAAAATCATTGAATACAACTTCTGCTTCACTATTCCCTGCTCTATTTACATTAACATGTTTGTAACTCTCTGTATTGTAAAAATCCCTCCTAATAAAATCCTCTTCTAATCGTATAAATATAATATGCTTTGCTCGCTTTATTGCAACTATCGCTTATGCCCTCACTTTTTAGAGCTTCTATAAATTCAGCCTCATGATTAGCTAGTGTGCTATGATACCGCATTATTGTGTTCTCCTGTTAGATGTGGAATTCCAAATGCAGAATTTCATCTTCAAAATGAGGAGGCGGTTGGTTAGAATTTTATTGGGCATTCGCATTGAATTCTCAAACCATTGACGCATATCAAAGTGCAGCATTATTATTACTTTGTACTACTTGTTGGAAAAAATTTTCACTAGATATGCTGCAAATTGCGAAAGAACTTTGAAAATGAATTGTGACTCACGGGATAATAATTAGCTAGGAAAGTCACTCTCATTCCCTGCATGAAGATTCACAAAGCGACTCATATCATAAAATATAGACCTTCATTAAATTTTCTGTCCATTCGAATTAATGAGTCTTCGTTGCTTCTTAAGTGGCAGGCCGTCTGCTACTCTCTTGTTAAATATGGTGATTTATCCTTTCCAAATATCGATAAAAGTAGTTATGATGCTTAGCAGATCTCAAAGTATCAAAGCAGAGAGGGTCAGCGGGTCAATGTTGTCTCGAGTGAGATCGTACGGTTGGCGTAGAAGGGAAATCGATAACCTGAAACCCCAATAAGTTAAGCACTAAGCAGGGAGAATAGCAAAGAGAATTGACAAAGTGTATAGAAGAGAATACCTTGATGAAATATATATCTTAAATATTTATTTATTTATATCAAATGGCAGGCGTCTTGATGGTTATCAATAGCCCTTTATTTGACTTCAGACTTCACAGAGGGGAAGGGACATCAAATAGAAAAAAGTCGAGAGGGGGGGAGGGAAGAGAAGAGTGTTTCAAAGATGTAAGTGACAAACACAAAGATAGAAAAAAGGTGAGGTGAGTACTGTGGAAGTAGTCTAATATGGCACAGCGCGAGGTGATGGCTAGAAGTAAACTGCCAGTTAATAGACTTTTTTGCTGTATGAGTATACGTTGCCCAGGGTGCACCACGTGGAGGTAAGTCTATTGTACGTTGCCCAGGGTGCACCACGTGGAGGTAAGTCTATCCTACACCCCATATCTTAAATATGCATTTAGCAGATCAAGAAAATATAAATGTCCTTAGGCCATTCCCTTTTCACCAAAAAAATTATCTGGTCTCGACGCTCCATCAGCACTGTCGCGCATAATAGTCTGAATTTGCGTAGAAACTCTATACCCTGAAATTGACATTTATAAATAACCATTGAGATGCTGAGGTTTAGCATCGATTGTGAATATCTTGTAAGTGCCTTAAATGAATAAAATCAGTTAGATGGGTCAGTTTAATTGTCACTGATATAGAATACAGTTTTTAAGGCCACAAAAACTGAAAGGAAAACTGGGAATAGAAAGTGGTGAGGTGTGGATAAGTGAAACTCTGGCAACTAGTTTGAAGCGGACCATTTTCATCATTAGGCCAGTTTATGGACTTTCTCACCTGGAACAAAATTAATGGACAAGTGATGATAGCAAAGAGTTGAAATACGTCTCTTTAACTTTGATGTTGGTGGCTGAAGGTTTGAGAGCGAGGATAAACATACTGAATAGACTCATGGTATCACAGCCATTGTTGGTCGTAAATGAAAAATTGATGGTCAGAAAGAGTTGGAAGTGTGAATTTATTAATTATTCGACGGGGCAAAAAGAGACCATTTTTACTGTTGACATTTCTGCTAACCTTCTCATTACTGAGGCGAGCCATTTGGCAGAATGAGCAACTGTCATGTTTGTTTTTTTGTTTTCGTCACCAATACTTTTGCAGGCCAATTTGGAAGAAAGATTCATTGAAGTCCATTCGTGCTATGATTTGTACACAATGCCTTTGAGCACGCAATGCATATTTGAACAATGAGCATTTGAACGTATATGATATAATCAGATGTCGTAAACTATCATTTCGAAATCGGCCATATTTCCAATACTGACACAGCAACACCACGCTCTCAATTGACATCTCGTTGAATGGAGCATGAACAAGTAGAAACCTCTAACTTTGTATCTCTTACAGTTTAGTTAATTCCTTTCACTATCTCATGCCCCCTCAAAGCATTCATGATCTTCTTTTATGAGTTTAGTGGTGCAATATGTATCGAGCACCTTCTTCGATATTTGATATATTTCATGCCATTCTTTCCCTTGCACCTACGTCTGCCAGTGAGATTAACGTTTACTTGCCCTCATACTCGTTTATTAAAAATGCATTGATTATTGTGCATTAGCTTTCATTCAACGTGCTTCTTTAATTTGATTTGCTACAACAGGACTCTACAATGTTTTGGCGTGTATTTGGAAAATCAAGATGGAATGAATTTGACAATCCATCATCCTTCCAAATTGAGAGAGACGTCATGACAGTATACGAAATAGTAGCAAAAATAAGAATGAAATACGCTTAATTTGAAGAGTTCAATTTCACATGTTGGCTGCTCATTAGCACTCTCCCCAACAATTAGGCAGACCGCGTCCTAACTTGTCAGATTAGTGTGTTCGTTTCAAAAAATTTAGTATGCAATGTAAATAATTCCCTGCTTCAACAATACAAGCTGTTTTTGATGTCTACAATCTTGACCCAACTTCTAAAAATTGTTTGCTTCATTATAACCATTGGATCGTTTTCAAATGTGATTAATTTGCCTCAGTAACCGATATAATTCATGAGCATGTAAGATCAGAAATTCCAATTAACATATTAATTCCAAGTCTTGAAACTTTGAAGAAGAGAAAAAATTGATTATTTAATGAGTGGGAAGACGAAATTGAGTTGTGACATTGTCCGATTGACGAGTGAATATCGACTGGATAATAAATAGCCTTCTGTAAATATTGATCAAATGACTCTTTAATAATGCGATAATGAGGTTTTCTGTTAAAACGGAGATTGGTTTATAAATGTCCATTAACTTTGAACGTATGTGGATTTCAAAGCTTATCTGATCTACCATGCTGACGAGTCCAAACTTGTATTCCAAAATTATACCCCGATAATTTTGATCTTTATGGCAGTCAAATTAACTGTGATGGAGGAGAGCGTTCAGAAGAAGCCTGATTCACGACGGAGGAGTTTAACGAATACTTCCTCGTTTGAGTGTCACAGAGCAACAAACTACATGGTCACAAATTCGACGAAAAATAAGGTCAAATGTGCTTGTGTTTGTGCATCTTTTTTTGCCGACTATTTTACATAATAAACAGGGCATATGGTAACAGAAATTAAAATGATCCAACTTGTTCATACAAAATCATTTTATTCCATTGATAGCAGTGTAACAACATTTACTCTCATGCACTCATGGCTATAAAAAATCTTTTAAATAAAACCATTTTCATCAAAATTATCACTTATTTTGGTAAATTTACATCCTTCCTTTACTCATTCTTACTAATAAAAAACTTTAAGTAAATTATATGTATTTATAGGTAAACATGTTACCATCATTACAACCTACTTTGGTATATAAAATGCGAAATAAAATTTTGATGAGCATTTGCATTTCAAGTATAATCTAATTTTAGTTCTAAAATGAAATAAAAACACTTCCCCGAAATGAAGGTAAATGATTCAATTGGAATAAGTTAAACCGAATTATCTACAAAATTCACCAATCCCGATAAATGAAAAATTGCTCCAGTTCTGCCTTTGGCTAACCGTTTCAATCTAGGTTGTGCCCTAATGAAACTTATTATTTTGAAATCGACCAGACGAAATGCAACTGGTTTCAAATTTAACTCAGTGGAATGCGTGTTTGCATTATTGAGTCAACAAAAAGACACCTCTTTACTTGGGAAAGAAAGGGATATTGAAATACATGGAAGACTTATTAGTTGCTATATTTGGCTAATTGTGTCATGTTTTTTTCAAAGAAAACGACTGACAACTGTAATAATTAAAATTTGCCTGAAGAAGTGAAACTGAACTTAATCTTTGCTCCTGTGGGTTACGTTATCGCTGTGTGCGTCATCGTATGCCTGCATGTCTGCTCGCCAGGATTGGGAGGTGCGGCCTCACAACTCTGTGTGCAGAGACCGTACAAGCAGTGACTAATCATTAACCTCTGTTTAACCTAATCCCCCATCCTGATCATGAGTAGCTCCCTACGTGTATTCTTGGTCCGCAATATACGTCCTGAATAAACGTGCTCCGTGCTACACGTCTGTTTCCTTTATAGCTGGGCTACAGCTTAGCTGGTTCTGGAAGTTTAGCTAGATGTAGGGGGATCTGCCACAGCGATTTCTGAGTCAGTCAGGTTTTAATAAAGTAGCAATCCG
>UZAE01014286.1:4380-15432 GCA_900617975.1 Rodentolepis nana | reverse complement strand
AATAATTGCGCAAGGAAAGGAGAAGAAAGTTGAAGTAGATAATTGCTCAGACACACCGCCAGTGATCTCTTAACTCGTGTAATATTCGTCAGTTCGATGTAATGTAGGGCTTTTAATTACAGATAATCGTTCATGAGGTTAAGTCTATTTTGCCACCCTTATTTACAAAATGGTGTCTCGATTTCTGTGACATTGTTAAAGAGAGGATGTGTTGGCTCCTAAACAGCATCAACTAATCAAATTGTAATGGCGTTGTGGAAACTTCCTACAAGTTGTGCCATTCATTGCCTTTATTTCGAGTGACCCATTACGCATAGTAAATTTTATAATGATTGTGTCTAATTGTGACAATAGGAGGATTGTATATAATTACACTGAGCTAATACGCCTGCCAACAGGTGCCAGAACCCAAGCTAAATGATATCAATATTATGCTTGATTGGTGTCCGTTGAGGTTATGGAATGGTAAAAGTTGGCCAGCTATGCTTTGAGCAGGGTGTGCAATCCAGTAACTCTATCCGATTGGAGCACATAGGATATCTTCTCCTGACGTTGGCGAAAGAAAAATCGAAGTAACAATTACTTGGCACCTTCAAGATTGTTAACTTTGAAAAACAAAATAGTGATTTCCATTACCTATCCACCTTAGAAAAAGGTTGTGAGTAAACTTCCAAATATTTGACACAGTGATCCACCTACCCCTGGCAATAACACAAATATAAGTAAGGAGTGGTGATGTGGACATCCACGGAAGTAGGCGCACTCGGAGTGCGGTCAATATGGTCCCACACATGGATCCAGGGGATCAATTCAAAATGTGAATCAACTGTTTATAGGAATATGGGAAATCAATTTTGGCATTATTTAAACCTCATCATTTGACATCTTACAAGTTGCGTTATTCAAAACTTGAACCACAGTGTGCAGTATTTATTAAAACAGGTTAAACTCGATAATCTGTTTGCAGTTTGATCACTCACTTTCATTATTTTGAAATCACACTTAAATTTAACCTTTTATTATTATTATTATTATTATTATTATTTTAGCTTGTATAATTCGACCGGTAAAATAGTCCTTGATAACGCATTGGCAAACATCCAAGCAAAAAGATATGCAGGTACTGCTGATGAACCGAATCGAGATTGCTCGGATTCCATAATTGGAACATGAGAAATTGATAGCGAAATTGCAATCAAGGCGATAATGCTTGAAACGTTGGAAGAAAAAGTTTTCATTTTCCCAATATATTTTGAGGAGAATCGTATTGACTCAAATGTTGGCATCCTGATGATGAAAGTTCGATATTTGTTTATTTGACGAACTTTGTCTCCTATTGAAGAAATGATATCTAGAAATTGTTTAGTCGACGCCCATAATGATGGCAGTGGGGGAGTAACGGTAAATCCGCCTCTCTCTCTCCCTCCGTCCCCACTGTGCAAATTTTCACATTTCTGTGTCCTTTTTCGTGGTGACTCAATCTATCAAATGGGATTGAAAATTTCTTGAGCCTCTTAATGGATTTTCTAAAGCTATAACCCCGGTTTGCATTAATTGATACCTCAAATGAATTCCACATATCAGGTATTTTCGTATTAAGACACAATGATAGAGTGATTATTTGATTGGCCTAGAGGGGAGAGAAGTAAGGGAATAAAAGTCGAGCGTGTGCATCTACAGCCTTGTATTCGATTTCAATTTTATTTTGGGAACCAACCACCGAAACTGCCCTCATACAAACTTAGAAGTCAGATTTAACAATATCTTAGTCCAATGCAGTGGTAATTTGGATCAAAATTTCCAAGTCTCATTCAGTTCCAGTTCATATATATCAGTTGGTTCAAAACTTAATATTTAGTTTGCACAATGTTATTCATTAAACTTTCCGATTGGTTTCTTTAATTCGCCAATAATGTCTCAGGTAGTATGTGGAGTGAAGTTTAACACATTGAAGCATTAACGTTTTCCTTGTATTAAACTCTAAATCTTTCAGCAAACACTCTGAATTCGTTTAAATAGTCGTGATCTCCAATGTTTTAGGCCTTCGCTTAAACGCCTCAATTGTTAAGATTTCCATCGGAAAATTTAAAAGTAATTGCCTACTTGTCTTAATAAGTACAATATTTAACTTCTAAAATGATATCAACCTGGGATAAGCCTAGAAGCCCCATCAAATTCACATCTGTTACAACTTCAACTGCTTTTAGGTAAAATAAATTGAAATAAACAAGGCGTTACTAGGTAATAGGTACCAAAGAATGCTAATTTCAAAAAAATACACTTTCACTGAAAGAAATGTTTGTCATTCAAGGGCCACAAAATCAATCGCAATTCTCAGGGAATTTCCATTTCTCCAAATTTCCCTCCCCTCCATTCAACAACAAATGTTCAAAATTTATATGAATTTTTGACAATTCTGTAGATTTTAAATTACTTTTAATATAAGCACTAATTTAATTTCTTTCAGAACAGAAGTAATCTAATTTAGCAAACTTGGCTTGGCAATAAATCGCTGTTAACATGGAAAGCGTAACACTTAGACAAAATAAGTTAAACGGTTTATCATTGCCAGCGAAAACCAAAATCTCTAAAAAAATCAAATTGTCGATGGAGTCTTCTCGGTTCCTTACAGGTAGAAATAGGCATACTTTTGATGTTCTCAGCAAAATTTCGTTCTGCCTGAACATTGAGTTAATGGAGCTGTTAAGTACTCTAAAATTGCTAGATATCTCCTATAAAATGCCAGAATAGCTTGAAGACAACTTGCAAGCCTTAACTCTAACTTAGTAGAGCTCCAATGAATTTGAATCAGGCAATACGTTGACTTATTATGTCTCACTTCACTTCACTTTACATTCTGCACTCCGCCATCAATATCATCGCATTCCTTAAAGACCTGACGAAGTGGAATGACAATCTTAAAGAATCTTATCAATGTTCTAAAGAAATCAGACCTTTACTTTCAGATCGATAAAGCGTCATAAAATTACCACATTGGACATATATGTTTGCATCAAAATTATATGGACACTCATAGGGCTTTTAATAACTTGAGGCAAGTTTCAATCAGCGAAAAGGGTGATTTGTTGAGTCATACAAACGTGATTTTAATTTTTCATTCTGAATTTTTTAGACATGCATTTAGTCCGAACTAGAAAGGATTGAAAAATATGAGATTGGCGTATTTTTCCGAAATAGTAAAAATTCAGGACAAATGCTTTTGACTTATTTTAAAATAAATTAATCGAATAAACTGTTATATGAAATAAAACTTTATCCAGTGTCATTTATAGATTAACCTCTAACCAAGCTCCAATTACCGAACTATCTCAGACAAAGGCCCTGAATACAAAAAGGCACAATGTTTAGCTGACTTCGGGCTTCACAGTAAGAAGGAACATCAAAGCGCGAACAAATCTAGAAGGGAAATAGAATAGGGATTCACACATGTAAAGGAGACAGACAGACAGGCGGACAGACAGAAACAAAGGCAGAGGAAAAGTATGATGAGTATCGTGGAAGTGGTCGAATATGACATACAGTTGGGTCATGGTAATTTGAAGTAGGAAGTCAACTGCTGGTTAATAAACATTTTGCCGAATGAGTGTACGTTACCAGTATGCCCCACGTGGAGTTAAGTCAATCGCACACCAGATAGGCACAATATAACTAAACGAATACTGTGGTGATTTCCTATTTGAATTCACTCGACCTATCGCAATTGGCTAGTTCAAAGTTCTCCTTCAATTAAAACCACAAACAGAATATTCGAGATGAAGAGATTTGTGAATTAAATTAATTTATTACTATTAAAACCTTATGGCAAATCTTAAAATATCGAATTGGCCAAGGCGTTATACGATTCATGAGATATTTGTCAAAGGGGAAGCGAAGATGAATGGGAGATTTTAGACACGAAACCTAATTTCTATTTGGATTCAACTACGACGCAGCCTCATCAACCTTTTAATTAATTTCCTTCAAATGTTTGATTGACACTTTCTAGACATGATAACTAAGGTGAAATTGTAGCGCATGTAATGGTTACCAAATGCGAATATCAACATTCTTTGGTCAACATATTAAGCCTGCAAAATTTAAAGTCATCCTATAGCGGGCATTAACTAGAAAGATATTTGTCTTAAGGCAACTCAGTAACGTTTTGCTAACTTTCACTTTTTCTCATAACATTACGTCCAGTATTTCCTAAATTAACTTTATTCCTTTGATTCAACCAAGTGAACCAATATTTCAACGTACACTTTTCATGAACAGTGGCCATGCTAAAAGCTCATTGTGGTATCATCGGAATAATCAGTTATCTTAATGTACCCTAATTTATACGGCCTCGAATTTTATTACTCTTGCATAACCTAGCAACGCACGAGAACAACAGTCATATTATGGCGACAGATAAAAAAGGACACACTTAATTGGGGTCATTGAGCAACCAAGGCTTTGTTTCGATACATCGTGCTGTGACCTTGCATCGGCAGATATGGTAGATATGCCATCAATCTCGCTTGTTAAAGGCAAAGCTTCTCAATTGACTGTATCTGTCTGACCTTAAATAAATTCTAACTGATTGAGACGCATATAATTACTAAATTTCTTCTTATTGATATTAGTATTATTATTATTAGTATTGAGCAAAACTCTTAAGAGATCGAATTCATACTCAGTGTCATTCATTGAATAGCCACAATTAAATATGCTTCACAGATGTATCTTCAAATAAGAATTGCTTGAAAGCAATAAGAAATTGTCTTTATAGTTCCGTAACTCAATCCTACTCTAATTCTATTCATCCAAATAACCATGGCTATCTAATCCATGGATTATGCAATTTTCCTATTGATGGAGTAATTAGAATTCATTTGAACCATTCATATTAATAAGAATCATACAAAAAACGTCATTTGGATAAAAGATGTAACTTAGTCAACAATTGCATTTGGTAGAATCTCAACTACAAGTGTACCTGCGCAGAAATCGGTGAAGACATTTGAATTCAAGAACAAATATTACCGTTAGTTTGTGTTAAGGTGTATCCGATTGTAGAAATATGCATGCATCCCAATCGATCTGATTGAAATATTGAACTAAGATGTCTGTTGCATTCCAAGAACCCACTGAACGAAATAGAAATTCCTACCCAAAATTCATCCTCCAAATCCCCTTGTGAACATATTTGAAAAGTGAACCCATCAATATCATTCACCAATTTCTATAAGCCTTTAAACGCAAATGGCCTTAATTGAATTCACTCGCCGAACTTTGCGAATTCGAAGCATAAAAAAGACTACAAAAGAATGAAGTAAAATAAGTGTAAACACTTTAATGCAAAAGGTTAAAAATCGAACAATATATCAACTGTCTTCCATATGCATCCCACGTAGACGGTCTTCAATATTGGTCATTTCTCCATTGAACGTGTCAGACGATGGAAAGCTACCAATTACAGAGTTATTAATGTCCATTTGAATTTGACTCGCTGAAATAGGTGTTGATTCAGAGGTAATGTTGTTCGGCGCACTTTCGGAAATCGAAAGGTTATCAAGTTGAGCAGTTATTGATAGATCTTGCGCATGCATAGTTCTTGATTCATTCGCCACTAAATCAGATACCGTTTCCCCATCATCAGAATTTTCCTCATTTTGATGAGAAACCTTTCGAGGTTGAGATAAATTTCGTAAATGAATGAGTCTTTCATGAAGGAATCGTGCAAAATCCATTTGTTTTTCAATTATTGGCTTATATCTTCGATGTGCTGATAAAAAACGCAAACACCTAAAATTGGTTGAACATATAATGCGTCTATTTCGTTGCAAGGCTCTCTTTGCTTGAAATTTGCACCGTTTACGAACATTTAACTGCTTTTGTAGTTGGTCCAATATCCGTTCAAATTCAACTTGTGGTATCGCTTGGGTCTGTAAAAGTACATCCGTTTTAGCACCAAATGTTTTCTGCGTATCCCGTTCACTTCGTTTCCTTTCCATTGTCGGAGTGATTGAGAAGCGTGCAACGCAGGTTAATATCGGGCACGTGTATTCAAATTGTGTAATCGAATATTCAGCGACTTAAAACAAAACAATTCATTCAAACTCTAAGCAACTTATATTGCCTTTTGTTATTGAATTAAAAGCAAAAAAATATATTTTAGTAATTAAAAACATATATTCTTTTTCGTAATATTAATTATTCTTTCTAATAATGAATTTTAATAATAATAATTAATTTTATTTTCAATCAGTGACTTTCGTTTAATAAATGTTACATGAACGAATATATATGCTGCTGGAAAGGTTTGACTTATAAATGTCACTAATCTCAACATCGTTTTCAAATTTCAGTCACAAAGCCATTGAAAGTTAGCATTCTTAAAGGTATGTGCAAAGTCTTTCCTTAATCTCAGAGATCTCCTTGCCTTGTAATATGTTGGGAACAAGAGGCATTGGGCATAAATTAGGAGCGAGGAGTCACAGAGATACGCCCATGAGAAACACAGAATCTCCGGACATAAGTCCTGGCATCGTTGCTGGTTGGAAACTGTGCAATAAATTTTACTGCTCATTATACAATTTAGAAATCATAATTGACAGGGTTCAATTCAAGTTGTATTTAAAGCCTTGTTACAATGATTTGCTTCCGACGGTTCTCAACTGGCAGTCCGTCTGTCTCTTCTCGACTTAATTTCAGTAAATGCTAGCTTACTTTTGATGCGCATCTATTCATTGAGGATGTCGTATTTTACGGATGCCTATTGGGAATCAGAAATGTGGTAGTGTGGCCTGATCTGATTAATAATCAGGTTTCTCGTATATTTGGTTGATTGGTCACTCAACATTCAGCCGTGTACTTATATTTGACGGCCTTGGGTCAGGGCCAACTTCTAGCATACTTTATGAAGGCATGCTTCTAGTGTACTCTCACTTACTGCAGGTGGCAGCCTGAGAGACCACACAAAAGTTTAAGTTTGAGAAGAACATTCTCAAATCTACCGGAAGCTTATAGGGCCTCAGGGTCAACCATTGTCTTACCAACATGTCTCCTATATTTGAAAAACTTTACCAGACGAGTATAGCCATCTTTAATGATGTGAAGCCATAGTACCAATCGCGGTAGAGACGGACTTTTCATCCTCTGTAGAAAAGAAGAGTCTCACTAAAATGAGATTGTCACTAATTTTCAACTTAAATCAAACTCACTTATAATTTAGTAGGTTGGCAACTAAGTCATTGTCGATTTCAAATAAGAAGGCAAATTCGGAATTTTGTTTAAAAATATAACTTTATTCAATTAGATATTGGCCGTTCTTGTCGATGACCTTTTTCCATCGTTCTGGCAGAGTAAAAATTCCCCATTCGTAAAATGTCTGGTCTTTGCTATTAAAAAACTGAATTAGGTGTGATCCGACATCATCCGCGTTGTTAAATATTTTACCATTTAAAGAGTTTTGCATGGAACGAAACAAATGGTAATCCGAGTGCGCAAGGTCAGGGCTATATGGTGGGTGTGACAAAACATCCCAACCCAGTTCCAATAATTTTTGCCGAGTAACCAAAGATGTGTGGGGCCTTGCGTTATCATGATGGAAAACAACACCCTTCCGATTTGATAATGCCGGCCGCTTATCACCAATTGCATCCTTCAGTTTTTCGAGTTCTTCAACATACACATTTGAATTTATCGTTTGGTTCTGCGGCATGAGTTCAAAATACAAAATTCCTTTGTGATCCCCCCACCAGACTGACAGCATAATCTTTTTTTGTGAATCTCTGCTTTTCATACTGTTTGGGCTGGTTGATCTTGCTTCACCCATGATCTCTTGCGAGTAACATTGTTATAAACTATCCACGTTTCGTCGCCAGTAACTAGGTTCTTCAGAAATGGATCATTCTCATTGCGTTTCAGTAGCGGCGAATCACAGATGCTAATCCGTTGCGTCAAATGAATTTCCTTTAACTGGTGAGGGATCCATAAATCAAGTTTCTTGACATAACCAAGGGTTTTAATTTTTTTTTCAATGCATGTATGCGACACATTGAGCTTCTCTGCAATATCTCGTGTTGTGCTGTGACGATTTGAATCGATAATGGCCTTGATATGGGTTTCATCCACTTCGACTGGGCGGCCAGATCGTTGTGAATTTTTCAGTGAAAAATCACCGGAACGAAATCTTTCAAACCAATTTCGACACTGTCTTTCTTCCTCACGGCTTCATCTCCATATACGGTACATAACTTCTTTTGTGCTTGTGATGCGATCTTGCCTTTTCGGAAGTAATACAATAAAATGTGTCGGAAGTGCACGTCCTCTTCTTTCATTTTTAAATTGAGATAAAAGCAAAACTAAAGAACTAAACAAAAAATTTTTTTGCTAATTAACCTAGAAGCCCATACAGTAAGAAAAAATATAGGTTAGATGCTCTGGCCACGTTAACAAAACAGAAGAAAGTATAGAGTGAATCTGTCAACATAAACGGCAATGACTTAGTTGCCAACCCATTATTACCAAAAATTAAATAGTGTAAAACCGCGACTGTCATACGGTAATGTGATAGGCACTGCTATTTAAATTGACATTTATATTCTGATTTATGAATTACTTATGCTAATAAATAAAATTGCCAATTTGCATATTTGGGTTGCCAAATTCAAATTCATTTAAAAATCGATGGGCTCGTCACAGTCCGCATCCACGTGTAAGGAAAACAAGAAGGGTATTGTCGTAGAAAACGCTCCCAAAATAATTAATTATGATGAACCTGTGCGCCAATTTCTTTGCTTTTACTTCTTTCGCAAACGTCGGGGACCGAGTGAGAAGGAGAGGGCTGAACTTGAGAGAATAGTGAACGAGGAGAATGAGACAGAAGTTGATCCCAAACGTCAGGCGAAAGCCCTCAAATTTGCTCGAATTCTCTACTTCAATGAAGACGTCTCGAAAGCGGAGAAGAAGAATGAAGCTGATAGAAAAGCACTTGAACTTGAGAGAAAGCCTATTCCCATCCAATTCCGCATGTATGATTGGGGAAATCCAGCACCAGTCGACTTCACTGAACGTGTCATGAGACAGGAGGATCGAATCGCTCTTTGTGTCGCTCTTCAGAACTTTGATAAGTAAAGCGTTCATTTTCTCAAATTCGGTTTTTTGCATGTTTCACTTGATTTCATATGAAACCCATTTTGAAGCTCATAAGATTTGACGAAGTTGCAACACACCCTTTCTAGAGGGCATAAAGATGCCTTTTCATTTTGAGCAATAAGTAGGAATCACTTTGACCAATTTCTTAGCACTGATACATTCTCCCCATGTTCACTGCTTACTTTGAACAGCTCTCGTTCCGGCTTGAGAAGTTTCTCGTTTTTAGGACATTACCAATTCATCTGAAGTAATGTAATTGGTGGTTCGCATTCATTAGATTTACTACGGGTGCTCTTATTCTCCCTCTCTCCTCTCTCTCTTCAGGTAATTAATTTAAACTTCCAAGTAAAACTTTGATAAAAAACCTACTGAAGTGTTCTCCAGTATCAGCCCTTCCATACTCATGGATTACCCTTAACTTTGAGTCCCAATGAAACACCATCATTGATTTATAAGCCCACGATGGTAATAGTTGACGTAGACGTCGATTATTAATGACGCGTTGATCCATTAGGAAAACAACTGCGTAGTGGTTTTCATATCGAATTGAACATCAATTAAAGTTCTTGCCAAAAATGCCTCCATTTCCAGCTTCAAAGTCTCAAAGTGAGAAAAAAAGGTTTGAAGGCGGTCTGGGACCACGATGGTACTTGTTGACGCAGACGTCGATTATTAATGAAACGTTGATCCATTAGAAAGACAACTGCATAGCCGTTTTCATGTCGAGTCGAACATCCGATTGCCTGGTTCACTGAAAGCATGCAAATTGCTTCACAAAAACGTTGGCCACCGCTTCGATTTCCAAAACGTTTCTCAAGATAGTTCAACTTCTCCTTCATCTGCCAAGTAAAATTAGAAAGTAGCATAATCCTATTTCGCAAGTCAGCTTCATATTAGAATGCCTATCTGGTTTGCCTATGCTTCGTCGAATCCCATCGAAACCACACGTAAAGTAACTTTTGCACAAGAACTTAGAACCTCGCCATATCGAGTAAAATATAACTCCCAGGTCATTAATAATATCTTCAAATGGTAAATTCTAGTACTAAAAAGGATCACTATATGTTAGCAAAGATTGCAATCTCTATACTAGTTAATAAATCTACACAGAAGTTCGATAAGAGGACTCCAGCTATTTACTGTTAACACATTCAAGTCCCTTCTGCATAAATAGGTAGAATATTTGCTCAGAGAGTAAGATAGCACTTACAAAGGCAGAATAAACGTTTGGATATGGAAGACCGATGATGACCACAGCTCGAGCAAGGTTATCAGTGAATTTAATTTCTTCAGACAATTTCCCCCCAATAGCACAGGCAATACAAGCTCCCCACTTTTTAGAAACCACCTTCGTGTAGGCCTGCACTATCTCTGCCAGAGCAGTAGCTGTCCGTAGTTCCTTGAACACCGCTTTCACTGCTTGTAGACGCGCAAATAGACCAGTGGATTTCCATGATTCCATACCATCGCAAGATGTTCAAAGGAAGGGAATAATACTGCTACCCCACCTGTTGAGAAAGCAGAATTTATTGATTCACTTGATGAAATCTAGTGGCGTGTACATGTGCAAGAGTACAGTACCTGGAATAAGTTTGCAAATTTCTATCAAGAATTCACCGCATTCACTAATAGGCCGGGGATCATTTCGATTCTAAATAAAAAAAATAATTGCCTACTTAAGCGTTATTAGTAGATATTAAATCTGCAAAATTGAAGAAACCTTAAATGTGAAATCCCACGTGATATTGTTAGGTGATTCCGAAGTCGTGTAAATCGTCAATTGACTGGTGGTATCAATGACGTATCCGCAGGAGAAATACTTGATCGATGAATTCATCAAATGGTTTCATTGTCCCGCCGACAAGAATAACACTTCGCGCCTGCTTTATAGCATCTGTAGGGGAAGGG
>UZAE01014285.1:0-15435 GCA_900617975.1 Rodentolepis nana | reverse complement strand
TGTTGAGCTATTTACTGCCGTCTAATACATATGTTCTGGATCACCTAATGGTCGAAAGAATGTTTGCCTTTCTCACTCATTAAGAATAATCCAATGCAGACATCTCCTATAAAATCGTCTTGACTCAATGCATTTTAAACAGATTTGATTGTTTCAATTTTACAAAATGAATGTCGTGCCATTTCACCATCTGTTGCTGAATAAAGGGCATTCATTGATTAGTGTTCCAATATTGGAGTGACTGTCTTAAATTTAACTTAAGTACATGAAGTAAAAATCACCAATAATAAAATATTTTAATCAACATTAACTCAGAATGGGACATTATTTAAATTCAAAGGAGGGATAGAGCTTGTGGAGAAGGAATGAGGTGTAAGAAACAAATGTATAAAATAGCAGGCTGTTGATTAAATGCAAATTGAGTATTGTTGGCTAAAAGTAGTGAAAAAAGAGAGATGCAGTTAAAATGAGGGGCAAATAACTGGAGAGGAAGAGGAAAGTAGAATGGGAAGGAAATAAGGTGGGTGAATGTGGAGGGCTTAGAAGAGTAAGTCGTCATCCATGAAGTCCACGCCATATACCACAGTGAAAAGCCATCTCTTCATTTGGTCGGGACTGCAGTCATCTTCATCGGAGTTGACAGTGAAGTAGTCGAGTTGTAATGCATTCTCCGCAGTTATCCTTGCAGTTGGGCAGAGAGTCAATAACCTTAAGTGACAAATTGATATGTGTTTGAGTGTTATCATTAAGTCGATTTGGAAATAACTGTGAGAGGAGGTAGTCAAAGGAAGCAAAGCTCACCTTTCTAGTAGATGATAGGTGACATCAGAGACCGCACGACCAAGGCTACTTCTCAAATGGCTAGTGTGCGTGTCGGGTAATTCCTCCAATTGCATTCCGCGCAATCCACTCACGCCCGGCCACACACTCTCTGTCGGTTTTCCGCAGATCCTCAAAATGCCCCTTATCATCTCGCACTCAGTGGCAAATTGAAAAAGACGTCTTTGCATTATCATCTCCACAAGTACACACCCAGCTGACCACACGTCGATTGCAGATGTGTACTCCTCGCAACCTGTGGAAAGAAAGGCAGTGAGTTGGATGTCTGTGCCAAAGCAATTCCACCGAAACTAAGCGTGATATAGGAGGAAACGGGCTTACCGAGTAGTTGCTCGATGCTTAAGTACCACAGAGAGCCAAAATCATTTGTGTTTTGTAACTGCGTGGAAGTGCATTCAATTGCGTGACAGAAGTCGCAAATCTTTAGAATGCCGGTGTCGGTGACTAGCAAATTACTTGGCTTCACGTTNTAGGTGACATCAGAGACCGCACGACCAAGGCTACTTCTCAAATGGCTAGTGTGTGTGTCGGGTAATTCCTCCAATTGCATTCCGCGCAATCCACTCACGCCCGGCCACACACTCTCTGTCGGTTTTCCACAAATCCTCAAAATGCCCCTTATCATCTCGCACTCAGTGGCAAATTGAAAAAGACGTCTTTGCATTATCATCTCCACAAGTACACACCCAGCTGACCACACGTCGATTGCAGATGTGTACTCCTCGCAACCTGTGGAAAGAAAGGCAGTGAGTTGGATGTCTGTGCCAAAGCAATTCCACCGAAACTAAGCGTGATATAGGAGGAAACGGGCTTACCGAGTAGTTGCTCGATGCTTAAGTACCACAGAGAGCCAAAATCATTTGTGTTTTGCATCTGCGTGGAAGTGCATTCAATTGCGTGACAGAAGTCGCAAATCTTTAGAATGCCGGTGTCGGTGACTAGCAAATTACTTGGCTTCACGTTACGATGTATGATTCGTCGAGCATGGAGATAGGCAATGCCAGAGAGAAGTTGCCTCATGAAGAAGCGCACACGGGAGTCACTGAAGGTGTGGGGCGAATCTCTGGAGAAAGCGATAATGTCTTCGAATGAGTGCTCCACGTATTCGAGGACTAAACAAATCCGCCCCTCTTGAGAAACCACAGTTTCAATGTATTTAATTATATTGGGATGACTGATTTTTGAGAGAATCTCCGTTTCTCTCAAGCGTATGCCACGAGATGACAGGCGGTTGGAGAATTTTGCATAAAGCCACTTGAGAGTGACGTACTTATCCTTCCTGTCGTTTATATCCACTTCTCCTACTCCACAGCCTGCCTTTTCACCTCCTTCCACCGACTTGACAGTGCCTTTGTACGCTTCACAGGTGACGCCACAGCCTATATAGTACTCCTGGCTGTAGTGCTCATCGAACAGTCGAAATGAGCCCAAATTGCGAGTGTTGCATCGAGCGTCTGCGCCAAACTCGTAAGCTGTGTCTGAGCTTGCGATCACCTGAGCGGAAAGAGAAGAATGGCATTCTCCACCAACTCTATTAACCGTCTCTCCACCCTCCTTCCTTCTCCCATTCACTGTTGATTTGCGAGAAATAGCTTCTCTCGTAAGTGCGGTGCCAATACCTCCTTCGGATTTCCTCTTTCTCATCTCTTGCACTTTTGCCCATAAAGCCGGCAGCGAAAATGAAGGACGCATTCCACTGTCACCCACTCCCCTCCCTTTCCTCAGTCCAAAGCATTGTGCTTCCTTCAAACGGCTCACAACCAGGTCTAGACTTCTTTGTGTTTGGGCTGGCAAGTTCATGTAGCTCTTGGACTTTGTTAGCTAAGAACACAAAAAAGGGTTGGATCAAAAAATTGCCACATATTTGTCAAAGTTAAACTGGCTTTCACTCGAAAGGTATTAATTATATTGGATCATATTTTGCCTCGTGATGACAGTTTCGCTCCACCTACTCATACACAATAAAGAAGCTGAAGAAGCTAGACTAGGATGAAAA
Source organism: Rodentolepis nana (assembly GCA_900617975.1). NCBI lineage: Eukaryota > Metazoa > Platyhelminthes > Cestoda > Cyclophyllidea > Hymenolepididae > Rodentolepis > Rodentolepis nana. Next base: position 12,599 of record UZAE01014285.1, on the reverse strand, counting down.
TTAACATTAGACAAGTGAGTAATAGAAACAAAAAATGCTGAAAATCGCATTCAGTTCTTTGATCATTCAGTAAACCTTCATTGAGCAAATTCGGAACCATTTGAACAAATGTTCAAAGTACATATACATCTTATTTTTGAGTGCGCAACTCTCGTCTAACCTATACTTCTCTCTTACATTCAAGTGTACAAGTGAGCAATCTTGAACTCAAACATCTAAATGTCTACAATTTTATCACCTGCCCATCAATGAGAGTTGCAATTTCCCTGGCTCCTTTTATTCCGAATGATTCCATTGCAGCGGCACTCTTCTCAACAGACGCGATCTCTAACTCTGTAATTAAATGGTCCCTTAACTTTAGATAAACAAAGTGCTTATTGTCCAAGTGACTCAGCGATGTACAAAAGTCTATTGCTTTTCGCAAGAAATACATAATTTCCAATGTCTAATTTAAATTTAATTTAAAATAAATATTATGAATTTCTTTGATTTCTTCGCACAATTTTTTGGTTGAAATTTTGCAGAGTCCATTGGGTGCTTTTTAATTTCCTTGCTTTTATAAGATTTGCTTCCCCTAGGTCACTTACTATTACGATTTCACGAACTCACACTGCCATCTTACATCAATTATCAATAAATTGAAAGAAATATTTCAAACACTCACAGTTTTGCTGTTCAAGTTGTTTCAATTCTGATACGAATTTCAAAGCACACACCAAGTTCAATGCAATGCTGCGAACCTACAATTTAAATTGGTCAGAAATTCAAAGATGATTTGCAGAGCATTTGGAGCGATTGGTTTACTTGAAGGGTTTTTGAGGGAAATATTTTGTCAATCTTTCAAACTTGATTAATGCGACCTTTGACTTTTCAGTTCGTTTAGAGTTCAGTCGTCTTGGCGTGTGATAGAGATGCTTCTTTGGCAGTATCCAGGCTCTAACGATGAGACCCACCAGAAGAGTGGAATTGAAAAGTGGCCAATGCTTTGAACATGACTTGACTTTTACTAAATAATATTCAGTGCACTATTAACTTTGATGTGTTGGTATTGGTTAGTATGAGTTGGCTTCAATCACCACGAAGATAACTTCAATCACAGTGAATATCAATAAGGCCGAATTTTGCACTTGATAGATATGTCCAACTAGTTTTATACTGCCAGCATTATAGTAGAAGAAGCAGAATGTTCCAAATTGGAAACTGGCATAAATGCATTATCTATGCAATTAAATTAACGAAAATTGTAACTTACCAATAAAAAGTTAATGATTATTGCATTTCCTTGGACTATGGTTCCAAACAGGAAAACTTGGAGAGGGCCTTGTGCTTGAAATGGGTCAAAATTATTTTCAGCTGAAGTAATTTTGATTGTTTTTTTAAGAAAATTGTAGAATCAATACCAGAGTGGAAGTAATTGTAAGTGAGATTCGAAACGCATTCAAGCATTCTTATGTCTGGAGTTTCATGCATTGCCTTTTGGTGTTAGAATTGATCTCTTCAATGGAGGAATGGCCCGTATGATACGATTGGCAAGGATCGCGCACACACCCTCTTTTTGTCTATAATTTACAAAATCCATTCACAGTAATCCTTTCCAATTGATTTACCCTCGTCGTGTATATTAGTGTATTACTATTGAAGTCATATGGACAAGGAATATCCACATTGATATTTCCAATTCGGCATGCACTTCCTGCTTCATTTAGCACGTATTCTTCTTATAAAACAAAAAAGACACGCAGTGCTCTTTTAATCAGAAATAAAATATTTCCGCTCTGTGTTTATTTAAACTACTATTTATTGGGTTGGCAACTAAGTCATTGCCGTTTTTGTTGACGGATTCACTCTATACTTTCTTTTGTTTTGTTAACGTGGCCAGAGCATCTAATCTATATTTTTTTCGTACTGTATGGGCTTCTAGGTTAATTAGTAAAAGATTTTTTTGTTTAGTTCTTTAGTTTTGTTTTTATCTCAATTTAAAAATGAAAGAACAGGACGTGCACTTCCGACACATTTTATTGTATTACTTCCGAAAAGGCAAGAACGCATCGCAAGCACAAAAGAAGTTATGTGCCGTATATGGAGATGAAGCCTTAAAAGAAAGGCAGTGTCGAAATTGGTTTGAAAGATTTCGTTCCAGTGATTTTTCACTGAAAATTCACAACGATCTGGCCGCCCAGTCGAGGTGGATGAAACCCATATCAAGGCCATTATCGATTCAAATCGTCACAGCACAACACGAGATGATATTGCAGAGAAGCTGCTCAATGTGTCGCATACATGCATTGAAAAAAAATTGGCATAACCCTTGGTTATGTCAAGAAACTTGATTTATGGATCCCTCACCAGCAGTTAAAGGAAATTCATTTGACGCAACGGATTAGCATCTGTGATTCGCCGCTACTGAAACGCAATGAGAATGATGCATTTCTGAAGAACCTAGTTACTGGCGACGAAAATTGGATAGTTTATAACAATGTTACTTGCAAGAGATCATGGGTGAAGCAAGATCAACCAGCCCAAACAGTATCAAAAGCAGCAGAGATTCACCAAAAAAAAAGATTATGCTGTCAGTCTGGTGGGATGACAAAGGAATTTTGTATTTTGAACTCATGCCGCAGAACCAAACGATAAATTCAAATGTGTATGTTGAACAACTGGAAAAACTGAAGGATGCAATTGAAGATAAGCGGCCGACATTATCAAATCGACGGAAGGGTGTTGTTTTCCATCATGATAACGCAAGGCCCCACACATCTTTGGTTACTCGGCAAAAATGATTGGAACTAGGTTGGGATGTTTTGTCACACCCACCATATAGCCCTGACCTTGCGCCTTCGGATTTTCATTTGTTTCGTTCCATGCAAAACTCTTTAAATGGTAAAATTTTTAACAACGCGGATGATGTCGGATCACACCTAATTCAGTTTTTTAATAGCAAAGACCAGACATTTTACGAACGGGGAATTTTTACTCTGCCAGAACGATGGAAAAAGGTCATCGACAAGAACGGCCAATATCTAATTGAATAAAGTTATATTTTTAAACAAATATTCCAAATTTACCTTCTTATTTGAAATCGACAATGACTTAGTTCCCAACCTAATTAATAGTAGTAGTTCTATTTTCTATCACTTTGATATTAACATTTAATCAAAAATTTTTGCTTTAAAGCAATGATCCCAAATAGTCCCAATTTTTGGACGAAACAACTGCTAATTTTCAATGAATTTAAAAGACAAACTCACAGTTCCATAATTTGTTTAATTTTTCGTTGTGTGAAACCCAAAAATTTGCAATATTAAATTATGAGTTTAGGTGGTTGCGATGGTAGATTGAAACTGGCATTAATGAGGAATATTCTCTCTAAAAAAGTAATATGGTTCATTTTACATTTATTTGCTGATATAAGTAAAGTTTGCAAGTCTTTTTATATGTGCAGCGGATTGCTACGCTAGTAAAGCCTGACTGACTCAGAAATCTCTATGGCAGTTTCTCCAACATCTAGCTAGACTCCCAGAAGCAGCTAAGCTATTGTCCAGCTATGAAAGGAAACAGACGTGTAGCACGGAGCACGTTTATTTAGTAAGTGAATTGCGGATAAAGTGTACACGTTGGGGGCTTAATCATGATCAGGATGGCGGATTAGGTAAAAAAAGATGTAAATGATTGGTCACTGTTTGTACGGTCGCTGCACACCGAGTTGTACGGCCGTACCTCCCAATCCTGACGAGCAGACTGCAGGCATACGATGACGCACACAGCGATAACGTGTCCCACAATACTCCCCCCTAGAGCGTTGTAGAGAGCTGAAAGGTAAAGAAAACGCTCGATAATTAGTTAATGTACAAAATCAACGAGTCGGGAGGGGAAGGTAAATCTTCGGCCTTAGAGTACCAGGGTTTTGGGTAGAGGTGGGATAGGTGTTGGAACTGCTGAGACCGGATTGTTGAAGTGGGAGGCAGTGGGATTGTGGACTTGGTGCATGCTTGTGGATCTTGCCGGCTGGGGGAGTGAGGCAGTATTTGGTCCACTGACGAGCGTCCTGTTGGATGTTCCTCCATATGCAATGATTAATGTTCAACGTTCTTGCTGAACGGATGTTTAGTTGCAAAAATCCATGATCGAAATCTTCCGGCGTGTGCTTACTTGCCGATTGGTCTGGGCTTGCCGGTTGAAACGCAATTGTGAGTTGGAGTTTTGGGGAAGCACAAAGCGATAACGTGTCCCACAAAACTTTACCCATTTTTACTAATAAAAAAACATTTGCTTGTTCATCTAAACACGCTGTTAAATCATGAGATGTAGGAGGTTGCGATGGAAGATTGAAACTGGCATTAATGAGAAATATTCTCTCTAAAAAAGTAATATGGTTCATTTTATATTTACTTGCAGATATAAGTAAAGTTTACGAGTCTTTTTATATGCATCATATGGTTTTGCAGACATCTTCTCACATTATTGTTGCAGCAATCATTGGCTGGACAAAGAAGTCTATCATTTGACAGACCGTCGTTGTGTCTGTTGTGATCGATCCACCGGTACCTTCTAATCGTGTATGCAATTAAAATTCTTCAAGGCAACTTAAAACCATAATTTTTAAAAGTGATTCGAGAGTAAATTCGAAGCATTTTCGAGTTAAAAATAGATAAATAAATTGGTAGGTTTAGCGGATTGCTACCTTATTAAAGCCTGACTGACTCAGAAATCTCTATGGCAAACTCTCCAACATCTAGCTAGACTCCCAGAACCAGCTAAGCTATAGCCCAGCTATAAAGGTAACAGGCGTGTAGCACGGAGCACGTTTATTCAATACGTATATTGCGGATAAAGTGTTTACAGGAAGGAACCAGTCATACAACATGGCGGATTTGGTAAAACAAACGAGGGCCCTTGAGCTGCTATTGGCTGCGTGCTCTTGTCCTCAATCCGTACGTGAGGTTGTACGCCGCACCTCAAGACTATGTGTACGCGCATGCGATGACGTGCCCCACATAGGTAAATATAGTTTTTTTAGTCAAATATATTATAACACCTGGTACAGTTTTGCTTGTAAACTTCCTCACTCATTTTTACATACTTCTAGAACGCAATCAACATTCGGGATGTGCTGGTTATTATTAGGTGATTCTGTTGGTTAAAAGTTGGCATTAATTGCAGAATTGAGGGGAGTGATGAAGTGAACATGGCATTTTTATCTTCATTTACTATACACGCCTCATCGTTTCTTTTTCGAACGATTTCTCCTACGCGTCACCGATCAATTCGAATTCAGAGGCTGGTAACAAAACTCACGCATAGGGCACATAGATGGTTCGATTCCACATTAAGCCTTCGATTAAACAATCTGTTTCAAATTTTGATTTAATGGAAGTGACTCAAATTTCGCCTTTATTTTGGCCAAAATTCTCAGTTGCCCGTATTCATATTCCAGCTTTTGACCTCTTTGTTGTTAGAAATTATTATCGTCAGGTAAAGTCACAACCTTGTAAAGTCACTTCATTTGTTAAATAGATGGAATGTCGATGGGCTCTGTAATTTCAAAACAAAAAATCAATTATTGCATCAAAATTATGGCGTGTAGTGTCAAGTAGAATGAGATGAGTATGGTAGTCTGCTACAGTTAGATTCAAATCTATCTATTTCAACAAAATATGCGTATTATTACGCTCGGAATAGCGATTGTTTGGGTGGTATTGCGGACAATGAACAATGACGATAACTTGCTTCCATTCGGAAAGTTATGTAAATATCAATATGAGGGCATAATCGAAAGATATATGGGCAACCTACAAATGCTAAATATAAAAGAAAATATTATTTGAAATATTATTTTTAACTTCTTTTTAAAAATACGGAATAACATGAGAAAAGCTGAAAGTGTTGGCGGCTTCTTTACTATTAAAAACTAAAGTTGCGAAAACTGAGTTCACCTATTACTTCATATTGATCGAATGGAATGCGTGATTAGCCATCAATGCACATGAAAAATATCGTATATGAACTAGTTTTTTATTTGCAATAAAACAACCTAGTCAAGCTAATTGTTGAAATAGATCCGGAATATGAATACAAGTTACATTATGAGACTGTTAGATTGACGAGTGACTTGGCATTATTCAACAAGCAACGCCTGAGAATCAATTTTATAGCATAAAATGGAATTAATGGTAGCGCATTTATTATAGAGTTCTGGGTGAGTGTTTTCGTAAATCCGCCAATCTACACTGTGAGAAAAACCCCATTGAACGCACAGGTAAAAGATTTTAATTAAACTCTAAGGTTTGAAAAGTTAGACCAAAACTTCTAATTGCGTCACTTGAGAGTTGGAATATCTGGACTAGCAATGCTATCCAATGAGAGAAACCATTCAGGTTCACGCATTAAATCTTCCAATAGAGCTAATTGTAGACATATCCTCATATGACCGCCTTCTTTCACACAGAATAAAAAGAGGAAACAGGCGTCGTCGGAAACGAATTCGCTACTGGAAAGACCACATGAGAGTTCACTTGCAAAGGTGACAAGCAGAAATTCCAGTTCGGCTCTCTATTTAACTTATTTACATTCAAAAATATTTATCTATCAACAATGTGTAACCCCCCCCCCCCCCCCTCTATTGAAACGTCTTCCAATCATGCCACTTACGATAAGGACCCAGATACGTTTGCGGAACGAATATATTAAGGACTTCGTTGGAGGATGCCACTAAGTAAGAATATATATGGGATCGAATGGAAATAATTCCACTTAGTCAATGTCTTATAATTATTTCAGTGCCCATTTCCCCTTACCCACTCTTACTTTTTAAATGAAAAATCTAATACGAACTCAATCTCAATACTTTTTTATATATTAAGTTAATTTAATAGAAAATGAATTAATGGGCATTCATGTTTTATGTGAAAGTTAAATGATACTTAGTAGTTTTGTTTAGCCAACTACAAATGAGACGAGGGAAGATAATTGAAATATTAAAATCTAATTATCAAAATGAGCACAGTGGTGTAAGAGGAGAAATAATAGCGTTTAAATTTAAGTATAAACGCGCATGAAGTAAAGTTCTATTGACATGACATGAGATGATTGCTGCCATCGCTCTTATGTCGCTTTTTGTCTTCGGATTCTCTGAATTTAAGTCGCAAACGTCTGTAGTGACGAATAATCTACATTTATAATTGTCTATTTCCGACAATATTTATAGTTCTTTTGGGGGTCTGATTCACTTTTGTTAGGAATATAACGTCGAGAGGAAAAGATGCCAAATTTGAATTTTTTTGAACATTCTCAAATGTTGTGATTCCATCTTATTTCGCAAGCCAACGCTTTGATAACCCTAACTTAGCCTATAATTATGAAAATGAGGTACATTGGAATAGATTGTCTAACTAGCTGGCTAATACGAGTAGAAATTTTTGAGAGTAGTGCCATTTCGAATATTAATATATTATTTGTTGGCTATTGGGTTATTTACAAGTTTGAATAGTCATTCCCCAATTCACAAACTGAAGTTCTGGATTTTTTTCAAACACATGTTCTTTAGATTCAACAATGGAACCAAATCCTTGTAAACTTCCAATAGATCCTGGGTGTGGAGATGCAAAGCTCGCCAAGTGGGGCATGAATTTTAACGAGTGGACACTGCATTTTATTCTTCTATGGTGGTAGTGGTGGAAATGGAAACAGATTCGATACGCAACAAGAATGTACATCTCAATGCGTTCCGAAGAAAAGATTAAAAAGAACGTAGTTTAAAAACGGTGTCTGATCATGTCAATCGCACAGGTTTGTCAATGTCTATTAAAATCACGTATTTTCAATAAAGCGATTATTTATATTGCAAAATCGGATTTCTCTAATTTTTCATTAAAGTGCTATAAGTGGAATAGATTTATTATTAACTCTGATCTTTTTCATGATTTCTAGAATTAAGGAGTTCATTTACTGAGTGCTCTCAAATATAAGCGTTGGTGCGTTGTATTTAAAGAAAATTGAGAAAATGATTGTTCTCTAGACTATACGCTCACCTGTAGACAGCACATATTAGACACCTCATACAAGTTGAAGAGCATTCTTTACTTTGCTAACTAACAAATGTTCATTAGCAGTGTTGTTATACTTTATGGAAAAAGTCCATAACATTTTTATTTCTCTAACTGTATGGTCCATCCATCAATTAAATGAACAAGACAGATTATAAGTTTTATTTAGGGCATAGCATTGAATTAAAAGAAGTTCATCAATTCTTTTGGTATCAGAAAATGCTTTTATAGACCTGCCAATCTTATATTTGATTTAATTAAAATTGAAATTGCACTCTAGGGTATTGTTTATCGCCATTTGAAATCGGAGGCTAAAGCAGTGAACAAAATCATCTGATATTGAATTTTCTTAAGCAAACCACATTGATCAATTCGTGACTTGAAGAGAGAGCCTAGTTATTTGTAAGCTATAATTAAATTTTTTTTGCGTACTTCAATTATCCTTGTTCATAATTCAGCCAACTTTCCTCTCGAGTTACAAAGTTGTTTTGAATGGCATCATATCTACCTAAGTTATGATTTATCTTCCACTTCTTTGAAAATAAAGAATCATCACTGCTGCTCAAAATAGTTTGCAGTGAAGTATTCATTCCGGAATTCAAAGAAATTCCAGTTTTTTTTCGTCGAACAGCTCAACTCCTGAAATGCAACGTTATTAAAGTGAATTTCCGTTGCATTCGTCTCAACTTATTGTGCGGCGATTTTGATGATTTCACTTCTTCTTCTTTGAAAACAAAATTCAATTCCAGGAATAACGGTCTTTGAGAGTTAACAAACCTTGTCATTAACTCAAAACGGCTTTTGAATACATCAGTAAAAATCGTGCTTTGCAACAACTTTCTTATACACATAAGTAGTGTTTAAGTATAAAAGGATAGCGATGACAAATCCGAAAGCACTGAAATAAAATGCAGTATTCAAGGTCTTTACAAATAAACCCATGCAGATAGTTTTGAGTGGACTCCTTCCATCACCTGGCCAATTCGTGAAATTTCTCATCTGGGGTACAATCAGTGGATGTCTGATGACAGCAACAAGTTGGAATACGTCGGCATTACTAGCCGACTTTAAGGTGTCACGGTTGTTGTCGGTAATTGAATGATTGAACGTGAGAATGAGCATATCGAAAAGAGCCTTGATTGCACTTCCATTGGTGGTTGTGTTGTGAATGTAATGCCCGGAAAAGTTAGAACGGTGAGATTAAATTCCTTTCAAATGGTTGTAAAGTGCCATTTTTGCATAGACATCTTGTAACCTTCACTACTCCGTATTTAGCTGTTCTTGTGCCCAAATTACATCAGATCGAAGGTATTCACAAATACATATTATGACCACTCCTTCATTCGCAATTTTCAATGCCACTTTCAATGTTGAGCGAATTCCTTTATACATGCATTTCTAGGCTATTAACCACTGTCAAATTTTCCTGCATTGAGTTTTGGAGGCCTCTGGATATAAGCCAATAAGTTCAATTGTAATGGACTTTCGTCATCATCTCTTCACTAAATTGTCATAAGATTGAGATTCGCTGTAGGCTACTATGGGCGTCACTCGGCAATTCAACAGTCTTAAAATTTCCATAGATATCAATGTACCTTTTCAAATTATAAATTAACTCATTAAGGTTGTTGAGTAGCACATAGAAGCCACTCCATAGAAGAAGTTGAGCAATTTCAGAACTGCCACTCTCAAAATTATGTCCATTTTATGTCCCATCAATCTTACATGTGGCTTGCTTGTGCTCAACAAATAAATACATGTTTATCAACCTTTATTTATCTTCTCAATTTTACGTCTCTTTAGTTTTTTGCTAGTTATTAAATTGACTTGATACATTTTGAGGGTTTCGCTACAAACTTCTTTAATTAGGTAATTAAGTAGTTAAACAAGTGGGGTGCTTCTGAAATGGTTGAAATTCATATATGATATTACAGGCGCCACGTCGCATATTAACTGTGTACTATCAAATCACTTACATAAATTAGTTTAGGAAAGTTGGGATCTGAAATAAATAAAAAATTATGCTGGTGATGGAACAAGGGAGAAGAAAATGATCCGTTCGAGTGATCGAAGATGACGAACAAAGAGGTTGTAGGTTTTATATTAGAATGATTTTTGATTTTCAAATAATAGTATGGGAGCTCTTATAAATAAGTGTAGGCTAGAAAGGGCTATTCTATCACATGTACGTTCGTGTGTTCAAAGTCTCTCTGTTTAACAAAACAGCTCAAATGAATTTCAATAGACCTTTCCTCTTTAATATTATTGGTTCTATTTCCAATTACTCGTTAAGACTGATTTCGGATCTCAAATTCACACGAATGTAAACAGTGACTAAGAGAATTCAATTACCAGAAAAATTTTACCCATGTTTTCAATGAACAACCGCTAAACACAAAATACGAGCCCCAGTAATTTACTTGTTCAAAGTAACCAAACTAGGTACAAGATTCTGCTAAATTGCACGCAATTTGAATAGTTATTCAAAGAGATAACCGGAAGGTATATGGTATATGGTATTAAACAAAGTCAGCGCTTGTCTCCAGCAAGGTCATTATGAGATGGAATTCTCACTGTCTCAAATATCAAGTGCATTAGCGGAAAATGAAAGTAACGGGGATGAAGAATCAAAAAGTATTTATCTAGGTCTTTTCCCAGAATTTGTTCCCTCAGTATTGCGTTTCATGTTTACCGCCTTACTATAGTTGCAAAATAAGACAAGTTGACATTAGTCAACTGCCCAGAAATGTATATAATACTGAATCCGCTTAAAGCAGAAATTAACAGTGAAATTTGCGAATGAAGGAGTTGTCATAATATTCTTTTTGGACACTTTCGATCTAATGTATTGTGGCCACTGAAACGGCTCAATACAGTGTAGAGAAGGTTATAAGATATGTTCGCTGCAGAAAATTCTGCTAACCCATTTTATTTGGTAAGGGTGAATAAGGGGAAATGTACACTTAAACCTATCAACAAATTAATTTGTATGACTTTGATTGATGAAAAATTTCTTCTCTAAAATATATTTGCTTATGACTTCTTGAGGTCTTCCAACAACAGCAAGTGGAATTCTAACTGGAGTAAAAGATGACCATAATGTGTCAATTTGTTTTGATTAATGACCAATATTGATCTCTAACGGATTAATGAGATTGTTGATTTAGTTAGTGAATAACCACTAGGCAAAGAATGGCCCTTACAAATCTAAATCTTATGACAATTTTGAAGAGATAGTGGGATATTAGGGAACATGGAGACGGCTGCCTAATGTCCACTGTCATTGAACTTAATGGCTCAGTTGGAAATATCTCTTAATCTTAAAGAAGAACATTTCAAAACTTTTGCCCCAAAATTATATTTTTAAAGTATTGTTCAACAGGGCGATGAATCTGAAATAGTTGATAGAAATAAAGAAAATTTTGGTGCAGTCAAGAAATTATTCAGAAATAGCCTGATTGAAGGTGAAGTATTGAACAATATTTCCAGAGTGAAGGGAAGTGATAAATGAAGTCTGATTAAGTTGAAATAAATAGAAGAAGATGAACATTGAATAGAAAAAGGAGTTGGGGTAAAGGGACAGGGGAGTGGGCTGACTGTTAAGGAGACTATATAATGGGGTGTCTTTGTTAAGGCCATTTTTTTGCGCGTTTTGTGATCATTGAGCAAATAAGTGAACCATTACAATCAGACATACTGTAAACAATGTGGGCGAAATAGTAACAATGTTCCGAGAGCATTGATAACAACAGATTTAATCAGACATATGTGTTGAAAAATGGAAACATAGATTTAATTGAATTGTTTAAGTTAAGGGCAATATTTAAGGGGATATTCTGGTCTAGAAAAATATTTAGAAAATATGTTTGCATAATTTCATAGTTTAACAATTCAAGAATATGTCTACGAGAGGATTATTCAAAATTCAAATTAGATCCGGAGATATAAGTATTTTGCTGAGCAGACATCCAAATCGGTTGGGCTGCAACTAATCAAACAAGACATAACGGGTTCTCCGACTACCTGAATCTATATTTCTTAGTAAGCCCTTTTGTTTCGTTATATCTAGAGAAGGCACGCGACCAAGCATTACGACTAATTACTGGAGGGATAAAATCAACACCCATTGATGCAATGCTCCTAGTTACAGGAAGCACCACAATAGGTTCCCTTATCGAAGAAAAGGCCTTGATCTTGTATGAGAAACTACTGCGCATTCCCATGGACAAATTCTTCAGCACCTATGAGAATAGACCAAGACATCTGAAAACCCAATCTGATCTAATACAGAAAGCCATAGAACTGAAGAAAGCATTTCAAATCGATGAAAAACAATAAAGCCTCCCTCTCCCCATGAACATATTAGCAGACATTGATGTAGTGTGTTGCAACCAACTGCTTGACTTCTTCAGGAAATCAAACATCCCTCCAGAGAAAATACGCTCACAGGCCCTTGAGACAATCAATGTCAACTATCCTGGAGATCAATCTACAAGTCTTCACTGATGGGACATACATAGAAAGCCAAACAAACCTTGGTGCAGATGTCTATTCTGA
>UZAE01014284.1:0-15438 GCA_900617975.1 Rodentolepis nana | reverse complement strand
GGGGGGTGTCTGTATATCTCATGGTGTAGTTTAGTAGATAAAAATAACATCCATCATTAAGTTCATTTGCCATGCTCTCAATTCATGTGATCTTTTAATTAGACACCTCTTTATCGAAGTCGAGAAGATGTTATAATCTATTTACATTGTATTCAGATAATGCTCGACCTTTCTTATTTCTGATCTACCATTTTTATACTACTACAATAATGCTACACTTGTTCTGTTTTGCCAGTTTTGACAAGTGGTAACATTTCATCAAGAGATACTTCTTTTCCATCGAAGATTCAAGAGATCCCGTAGACCCCCTGTTTTCCAATTATCCGCCAAGATGCCATAAGTGCTTAGGATCGTGCGTATTTCGGCACATTTTTTCCCACTTTAAGCTACCCTTATAGCCTCCACATTTTATTATTTATTGCTAAACTGTATGTTACGTTTTTGCTTCTATTGCCTCATTATGAATGTTCTCAAGCTACTTTCAAATATCTGCCTAAAATGCATATTTCGTGCACTTACGTATTTTAATAAGACACCAACCAGTAGGAAAACAAGGTTTTAATGGCTAAATGTGGGTCAACTACCACCATAGCTGCTAAAATTGCTCACATGAAATAAGCTGTATGGCCTTCACATTTAATTTCATCATGATTGTTTTTCACAACCGATGAATGCTCTTTAAGTTTGGCTCCCATAAAAGCAACAGTTTGACCATTTATTTCAGAAATACGATACGACATGATATATTGGCTTCAAGGATTTAAGTATTACAGAAGGGTAGACGGCGTTTAGTGGGCACAGTTTTTATTTTAAATCGTCGGCTTTCTTAGTTTTCAGAGAGCTAAAACCCCATGCAAGTTCGTTCAATATGCTTGTATGATGGCAAATTTTCATTGAATCACCAATGTGCTTTGTAAATGCCTTTCTGAATAGTTTTAACGATATAGTTCCTGAATCATTAATATGAATAATGTAACTAAGACCAAATGTAGTAGCACTTTGTTCTACAGGGTTTCCAATTGCTTACTGAAGAACAATCTGTTCCTGCAATTTCCACTTCGATTTCAAACCCTCCAGACTTGAAGTTTTCGTCAAGTGTTGCTCCACTGAGTGATGCAAAGAGTCTCGGGGGTCATCATCCTGCACGAGCGCCCCCCACTCCGAAGCGCCCTGTTATCTCCCACAGTGCGGCCTTCCGTTTACGACATCAGGCAGCCAAACAGCAAGGCGGCAAGAATGTGCGGGACCTACAGAGTCGATCTAGTCTCACCACACCCTCTCCCCTCGTCTCCCATTCAAGAGTCAACACAGTCACTGGTCTCTTCGGAGGGAACCTCATCTCTTCCTCTATGGAAACCAGAAAAGTCCCTTCTGTAAGTCATCGTGTACTTTTTTATTTCCCTTTTGTATGTACACTCACTATTGCAAATAATTTATAGCCACTATTTGCAGCATTTTACCATGACGCAGCTCTATCAAGCTTCAAAATCGGCAACTTTTGTGGAAACAAAACTTTTTGGAACCATTCGAGTTCTTTAAATCGATTTTGGGACTTTAATCTACCAATTACTGATTAGAATCAAAACATTTTCTTTTTCTAGTCTTTTCGGAAAAGAAAATTGCCTTCTTCTTTCTGTGAAAAGGTTATTCTTAGGATAATGTCCTAGCGTAAATGGTAAGAGTTAAAAGGCACCGTGCAGTAGTTCTCTCAACTCTTGTCTTCACTAACGCGTCGATTGGCTCTGCTTATTTCAATCTGGTGAACTCAATTTGAACATAAATAATGTTTTTTTACTAATAGCGCACACAAAGAAGGCCGTTTTTTAGTTTTAGTAACATATTTGCTCTCCTATATCACGTGGTCAAAACAAAAGGCACAGTATATTTCACTAGCCATAATTCTAAAAGTATCTCTGATGTATGCCACAAAAAGGCCGTGGTTTTTTTAAATTGGTTTTGCGGACTTCCTCTCTCTCATCAAAATTTTCCTTATTTACTGCGGTCAATGTGGCCAGTTTCCACTCCGGGTGTCGTTGAAGCAGCCAGTAACTGGTCTGGAAGAGCTTGGTGGGTGAGCCGAGACTTCCAAGCCGTGATTGGCACAGTCATGGCAAGTCGCATTGATTCCCCATCTAATTTGGTGGGTGTGCAATAGATTTACCTCCACGTGGTGCACACTGGGCAACATATGCTCATACGGCAAAAAAGTCTATTAACTGGCAGTTGACTTCTAATCTTCAAACTACCATCACCTCACTCTATGCCATATTCGACTATTTACACAGTACTCATCTCACCTTTTTTCTACCTTTGTGTTTGTCTCTTACAGCTCTGAAACNGCCGTAAGGGTATTTCTTGCATCAAGGGCATCTTTGATGTGTTGGGAGAAAGTGACTACTTGTTGATTTGTTGATCTTTGTGGCCTAAAACGTGCTTGTTCACTCCTAAGAATGTTGTTGGTCTCAAGGAATCAGGTCAGCCTCCTGTTTACCATTCTTTCCATAAGTTTAGCCAGCACGCTTGTGAGGGAGATAGGCCTATAGTTGTCAAAGTTGCTAGGGTCTTTGCCCTTTTTTAGTACTGGTATTACTATGGCAACTTTCCATTGGTTCGGTACGAGACTGGTCTCCCAGATTTTGTTGTAAAGCGTCAGCATGGTTTCCTTGGCTTTTTGGTCCCATTCTAATTAGAAATTCTGGATGAATACCGTCTTCGCCAGGAGACTTCTTGCACTTTAGCTGTTTTATCGCAGTATTAAGTTCGCAAGGTCGGAATGGTTCAGTAAGTACATTATTTGGTGTTTTCGTGTCTTTCTTAATTCCACCCAACACATTATTTGGTGTTTTCGTGTCTTTCTTAATTCCACCCAAATGTCTTACTTGTATCTTTAAATCTCTTGAAGATTTTCTGACATAAGGGGTTTTCTTTTGCTTGTTGGGATATAACCTTGCAAAGCAGTTAGTTATTTCGGTGTCGGTGGTAAGCAATTTGCTGTTTAAGCGTATTGGTTCTTTCTTGGGTTTTTCTCTGTTGTTTTGCAGGTTTCTCAGAAATTTGAAAGTGCGTTGGCTATCACTTTGATAGTTGATATTTGAGATGAATTTGTCGAAGGAAGTGCGTTTAGCTTGTAAGATGGCTTGCCTTAGGACAGCTGATTGTCGTCTCCAGTCCCCGACGAGGGCGGTTTTTCTTATAGCCTTTTTTAAAGCTAATCATAATAAATTTAAGTCAAAAACGAATGCCGAGTGATAGACATTTTTGCCGTAAGAAAATACGTTGTCCAGGGTGCACCACGTGGAGGTAAGTCTATCGCGCACCCCGCAAGCTTAAATGTGAAACAACAATGCTTGATGGATGCCTTTTATCTGCCTCTAACGAAGCCACCATTTTATTTCATTTTCGCGCCTCGTTAAAGGGGAAAATAGCCTTTAATCCTCATATTATTTAAATGAACTCATGTAAATTGCGTTATACTGTGGACGGTCCAGATTGAACCATAATAACTTTTTGAAATGTCTACTAAAATTCATTTTATTTCATCTTTTTAGTTTGTTGATTGCGAACAAAAATGTAACCATTGTTTGGATTTTGTTATATCAACGCATTTGACGGTGAAATTTTAAGCACATGCCTTAATTTTCAGTTACGTATGCAAATATTCAAAATATTATTTCCCATGCACACAAATGGTATATTTTAAAGGCGATCATTTTACACAACTTTGGATTTTAATAAACCCTTTGAAGAGTATGACCCTTTACTTACTATGAAGACATTCATTTAATTTAAATTCTGATAATTTAGGATGGGCACAAACGAATCTAGAACTTAATGACAATTTTTATGAAATACCGTAAGTATAGAATTCAAGGTATTAAATAAATAGGATTGAGCCAAAACTTAATATTGAAGCATATAAGTAAATCACAATGCATTAATTTGTGAATACTCCCTTAATCTAGCCTATCATGATATGATTCCAATTTTAATGCTTTAAAAATTGTCCAATTTTTAATAACTAGAATTCAAAGGCCACATCTGTTACCCGAAGCACACATGGTGACCTAGGAATAACTATTTTTAGTTATTGATGGACAAATCCTAACAAAAGCGTGGGCAAATTATCATAATTCATGAAGATTTTGATCGTGTAAATTGATTTTCGCTCCCCAACATTCAAAACTTAAAACCATAATATGTGATGTAACTAATGCTTATATTAGTTAAAAGTTTTTTTAATAATTAATGATAATCGTTTAGTTTACTGTTTTCTAAGTGCGCTATATATTCATATTCATTGACATTGGGAGGCAAGGACCACTCTCGCAAATTCAATAAAGACATGAAATATTGAAGTGCATTGAGGGATTAAATTATCAAATGACTGAACACATTTAATAAAATTGTTTATTTTATTAAAAAATATCAGTATTTAGAGACAAATATTTTTTTATCACTTATAACAGTTTAAAGTCCAATTATTAGCACTAGATTTAACATTTTGGAAAATGTAAATGAATTCGTCATTGCTCTATGTGAAATTAGTATGCATTGGATAATAAACTTACAATTTATAATAATATTGAACAATATTGAATTTTTCCAAGGCGCCATATGATGAATACATTGATGGGCTTCTAATGGAGTTCTGTTTATTTGTTAAACCATATTTATAACAAATCGATTTAATCAAATTAGAAGGTAATAGTTCAAAGTAATGTATAATTAACTGTTCTAGATGCTCTAAAGTTCATTAAATTGGTAATTATCAAATCATAACTTATTAAGTAATGAAAGTGTTTACCTACATAAACATTCGGTCGTGTCAATATGAATTTTTTGGGTATATTTATATTTTTGGGCATCTCGCCGTATCACCTAAATAATAATCGCTAAAGAAAAGATGTACCAACGAAAATGAAAATTAACAGATCATGGCTCTCACGACAGCCAACACTCAAAATATCACATCTTTTATCGAAATTACTCAAAACTTATTCCAATAACATGGCATGTATAAAAACTGGAAATAGCAATTCAGCTACCTAGAAACTCTTAGCACTTCAAAACGGAAAATTCCCTCTCTTTTACTTATTTCCCTTGAAGGAATGACAAATCACTTATGGTATCAATCAAATCGCTGGAAATCTTTCTTAAATGCATATATCTATTAATTGAATACATTAATCTCTGTTTGTTTTAACCAACTAAGTGACTGATCTTAATCTAGAACACCAAGATGTGTGAAACGTATACTCCAAAATTATAATATCATTCCTTTACATTAAAAATGGTAAACATTGTGGTTTTTATTTGTGGAATATATATTTGCATTCAATTGGGATGCATTTATTTAGATCGAATTTAAATATTTAGTTTGAGGGGTGTGCGATAGACTTACCTCCACGTGGTGCACCCTGGGCAACCGGCAGTTGACTTCTGACTCCAACCTACCATCACCCCACTGTATGGCATATTCCACTACTTCCACAGTACTCACCTCACCTTCTTTCTACCTTAGTTTCTGTCTCTTTTACATCTTTGAAACACTCTTCTGTTCCGCCCCCCCCCCATCTCGACTTTTTTCACTTTGATGTTCCTTCCCCTCTGTGAATTCTATGGTCAACTAAAGGACTAATGATAACTATCAAGACGCCTGCCATTTGATATAAATACTTCAATATAATTACGAAACCCAATTAAACTCTCTAAGTATTCTTCATCACGTCTATAGTATTCTCTTCCAATCCCATTTGTCCCCTTCTCTTTTTAAATTAATTTTCCCTTTTTATGCCTTGTTGTTGTTGTTGTAACCCGCTTGCTTGGCTTGAGGTCTATTTTCCTCCAAGTTGTTTTTTATTTGATGAGCTGATGTTCATAATATACTATTTCTCTCTTTTGAAGTGCAATAACAAGGGCAGACAATGTTGACATGAAAGACAACACATTCTTCCATTTTGTCCTGATGAAGCAACTAAGTCGATACATGGCTTGTTGTTGAATCGAATTAGATAAGGGTAAAGACTCATTCCTATTATTTATTTAACAATTCGTAACTTATAAATAGAGTGCTAACCTTCAAAGCCTTGTGATTTTAATTTGGAAAATTGGATATAGGGTGTTCCTTTTGTACAATGCTTTTCCTCCAAAGACTTGAAGTTATATTAATAATGATATTTGTTTTCTATTAACGTATTCTCGATGCCATTTGGTAGTGTCTTCTAAATACAATGCTACACAATATATGATCTAGAAAATGTTAAACCTCTTAAAACAGTCTCGTTTCTCATGTAGGTGAGTAATATGAGTATTGCCGCTTTATCAGTGCTTTTGGTGATCACTCAGTTAATATGAGTTGATACTTTTCGGCACTTTATGTTGTCAATCATTACTACTATTTTCCAATCACTTCGCGGTACCATCCTGTCATTTAGACATTTTGCCATTTACGCATCTTTTAAGTATTGCGTATATTTGAGGGTGTGCATTAGTTAATGAATGGAAATTGCTTAAATACGATTTTAAAGTAAAATTTCACCGTATTTGCCGAGTTAAGTGTGGTTGAAGTTGGGATTTTTGTCATTAACATAGCAAATTTCAATTTTTCTAAGGGTTTGGCAAAGGTGCTACATTAGCTTGTAATATAATAGAATGTGAGACTCAGGCCATTTCCAATCGACTAATATGTTTTTCAGCAATATTTATTTATATCAAATGGCAGGCGTTTTGATGGTTTTCATTATCCCTTTAGCTGACTTCGGACTTCACAGAAAGGAGGAGGAACATCAAAGTGACAAAATGAAGAGAGGGGGGGGGGACAGAATAGTAGTTCACAGATGTAAGAGATGGGCAAACACAGAGGCAGAGAAAGGTAAGATGAGTACTATGGAAGTAGTCTAATATGACATACAATCGGGTCATGGTAGTTTAAACTCAGCAGTCAACTGCCAGGTAATAGACTTTTTTGCCGTATNTCTTTTATCGAAATTACTCAAAACTTATTCCAATAACATGGCATGTATAAAAACTGGAAATAGCAATTCAGCTACCTAGAAACTCTTAGCACTTCAAAACGGAAAATTCCCTCTCTTTTACTTATTTCCCTTGAAGGAATGACAAATCACTTATGGTATCAATCAAATCGCTGGAAATCTTTCTTAAATGCATATATCTATTAATTGAATACATTAATCTCTGTTTGTTTTAACCAACTAAGTGACTGATCTTAATCTAGAACACCAAGATGTGTGAAACGTATACTCCAAAATTATAATATCATTCCTTTACATTAAAAATGGTAAACATTGTGGTTTTTATTTGTGGAATATATATTTGCATTCAATTGGGATGCATTTATTTAGATCGAATTTAAATATTTAGTTTGAGGGGTGTGCGATAGACTTACCTCCACGTGGTGCACCCTGGGCAACCGGCAGTTGACTTCTGACTCCAACCTACCATCACCCCACTGTATGGCATATTCCACTACTTCCACAGTACTCACCTCACCTTCTTTCTACCTTAGTTTCTGTCTCTTTTACATCTTTGAAACACTCTTCTGTTCCGCCCCCCCCCCATCTCGACTTTTTTCACTTTGATGTTCCTTCCAAGCTGTGAAGACTAAAGTCAAATAAATGACTAATGATAACTATCAAGACGCCTGCCATTTGATATAAATAAATAAATATTTAGTTTGCTTTAAGTCCTCTAATTGAATGCACAATTTTTTGAAAAGTTGCCTTAAGCTCCTGAGCAATGTAGAGATTTTCACAATCCTATTAGTGCTTCTTTCATTATCTGCTTGAGATATTCTGTCCGAAGTCTCAGCTTGCTGTTCATACCTAAGAGGCCTGTGATATTTCATCCTTTAAATCATCTTCAAGTGCACAACGATTGTAATGGATTTCAATTTTCGTGCTTAATGCTTTCTTCCTATATGCTTTATGTGTTATCCTTCTCATTTTGCAGCTAATTTATTGTAGGCACAGCGAAGTTCTTAATTTAATCGAAATGTTATGCTTGAAGTGCTAATATTAATAGGCATAATTCGACACTAGACATAGGGTCGGACGTAACTGTCTGGAATTATTTTCAATTAGGGAGAGTGGGTTAATTCCGAATACCATCATGAGAAATGGAATATGCTTCACCACTTACATCTCAGTATTATTACTATTAATTATCAACCAACCATGTAACGGAGTTGAATTTGGATGCTAAGAATATTGAGCAATTTAACATTTTCAATAAAAATTCTCACCAAAATAGCATTGAATAATATGGAAAAATACATTTGACGTGTGCCTGTTTTGGTGCAAATTTACAATTCTCATTATACATCCACTAGTGTTTCTTACGCGGGCTATACCGCTTCCCTCAACCCCCTCTCGCATATATTTCATTTCGTCTTTGCTCACTTGTTTTATTTTTAAAAATGACAGTTCCATTTTCCTGATTAGTATATCTATTCTTAGGAAAACTATTTCTCAACATTCCTTTGTGTTGGATAATCTCTTTAAATTAAGAACATTATTTTTAAAGCTATATTTCAGGCGTCTTATTTTTAAGGCTAAACAATTCACCTTTTTTATAAATGCATATTTATTGCTCAAAATGCATTAACGTTTATGACGAGTTCTTCAAAACATGCCAGTGGAGATATTTCCTATGGGAGGAACTAATTTCAATTTTAAATTCAAAGTGGTTTAGCCCAGTCTAGACCGAGCAAAGCAAAAAGGAATTATGGGAAGCATAACTTCCACTAATTTAATTTTGTAAATAAAGAATAAATGTTTGACTTTGTGTTTACGCCTTGGCTTTGGCGGTGCCATAACGCACAAAATTATTCGAGTTTCTAGCGCTAACTGATGGAATCAATATTAATAATTTTGAGGAGTTCTCTAAATTCAAGGTTATTAACAGTTTCCTAGCAACAATTGTTACCAGTTTTTGACCAAGATTGTTACAGAAACCTACACTGACTATATTGTATAGAATCAAACGAAAAAAGTATTCAGTAATTAAGTGTTATTACTTACACCAGATTATCGAAGATGAGAAGGGTCCGAATAGGGGTCATTGAAGATGAAAGTTTAATTGAAAAATGTCTGTACGCGACAATAATTTCTTAAACTTTTCCTTAAAATGCGCTCTTTCGAGTTTATATCACAAAATTCTGTGAAAGTCTGCTTAAAAAAATATTAATATCTGCAAAACAAGTTCTAGAGAACTGAACACAATCTCTTCTACGCATAATCGTTTATGTTTATGACACTAATGTATAATTGCATCAAAATTAATCGCAACATTTTGAATTTGGTAAAAAATAAAGAAATTCATTTTTCACTGAATTTGAATATGCAATCTATACAAAATTGACAGTTTTAACACACACGTAGAAATACGCGAATATTTACATTAAGTCACCAATGTTTACAAGGGTGTAAGTTACCTAATTAGTAATAATGAGCACTCCAAGGAAGCTAAAATGATTGGTTTCTTGAATTAGGTCTTTCTACATTTGAGAACTTTGTATTAACCGAAACCATACTAATATGACTTCTCGTTGAATTCCTCTTCTTCTTGCATAATCCTGTTCTCCGAACTATTGACTTTCGTATGTTTTCATTTAGCCATCCATAGAGGAAAGGATTTGCACAAGTAGAACATAAGGCGAATAGCTGAAAGGGAAAAGAGAAAGTGATTTTAAAATTTTTCAAATATTCAATGTTCATAAATTCATTAACTCTTCTTGTTGAAAATGCAGTGATGACTTGAGACGCTATTTTAAAGTTTTTAGTGATTGAATAATTTTTGAATGACATCAGTCAGTCGTCAAAACGTGACAATTTCTAAAATTAAGTTGCATGACAATGCACTAGATCGGCTTGGAAACAGCGGATCGAAAGCATATTATGACGGTAGATGTCCTAATTAAATTTCGATTTTGGCCTATAGTTTTTGCATAATAGTCATAATATCACATTTGAAGTACATATGCTTTAATTTATAGCCGTTTTTGTATTTTCGTCAAAACGTTTTCAATTAAATTAAAATTTTGCATTTTTATAAGTCTTATTATCAATTAATTTCCAAAAGGTGCACTAAATGACATCTTGCTTTCTGAAAAAATTCACCAATTGATTGAATTGTTAGAAAATAATTTGAATATGACATGATGCAGAGCATTAGGTCATGGTGAACCAAAGGTCACCACCGTGAGCATAATGAAAGTGCATTAAGTTAACAGAATGTATTGCTCAACAATTCAACTGGACAACAATAATTGACTCCCAAAGTATAAAGTTTTAGATTGTAATTAAAAGAAATTATAAATCTCATCAATTTAAACTAGTTAGTATTCATTCCAAATTGAATCAATTTTTCGATGCAATGATTATTTCCTCGGTTAGTTTCAAAACAGTTAAAAAATAATCTAATAAACTTAAGCTTTTCACAATTAGTTTAATATTACATATCTATGCAACAATATTTGAGCAAGAAAGATAAGTGAATTAATGGATATTTAATTTTAATGATTTTTAGTTTTAGGGGGTAAAGCAAGTGTTAAAGATATTGAATTTCCAATAGAGATTTAACGAAAAGTGTGTTCACTTAAACAGAGGCAAAAATGTAAGTTTTTAGAATGATCTGTTTGTTTTAGTGGATTAAATTAAGACTTCAAAACAGTAAGTATTTATCAGAAAGGCAAAATGTAGCTACTTGAAACTTTGTCTTTAATATTACATTTATTTAAAGAAGAGTTAAATCGAAATTTGTTATAATTTTTTTAACCTTCAATACAAGATCCAAAAACTTCAAATTTGCATCCGTAATAACATCTTGGTCAACTCGATCTAGCAATTGGCTCTCTTTCATCGGCGAGTGTTTGATTGCGTAGGCCCTGCATTCTAAGTAGAGTGAGTAGAGAGTCCACGGCGTCCAGCAGCAGGCAAAGCAGGCCACAATGCCAACCAAAATTCGATGAGTTCGTCTTGTTCGAGCCTCCAGCCTTGCCGCCAATTGGATATGCCCTGCATTCGATTCACCTCTGCAACTTGTTTGGTAAAGTTTCCCCCGGCGCTTTGACAGCCAAAATCCTATGTGAGCGTATAGGATTAAAGTAACTATCAGTGGAGTGAGAAATTGGCCGATTGCTACAAAAATTGAGTAAATGAGACGTCTCAGCGGAGATGGCCATTCTTCAATACAATATTTCGGATAGTTGCCTTCTAAAATGGTAAAATCAAAAGATATTTATGCAATGCAAGTTTATCATAGGTGCAGCTATTGATCAATATAATTCTGACTGCCCCTCGAACTGCATAGTTTATATGTAGGTTTCTGATGCTTCCACAGATGTTCAAAATGTCTGTCCTTACGCTTACAATCGAATCCATTTATCGGTGAATGGCAGTCCGTTTTAGATGCCAATAAAACTTGACACTTCTTTAATTGAGAGAATATGACTAAGTTTACAAATAACTGTAAGCCGGATGTTGACAGTAAAATGTCAAAATCAGATATTTTCATGAGGCTTAAAGTTAGTTTATTTTCGTCGATTGATTTAAAATTCTCAACTATTCAACCATTGGTACAATATTCTCTTGGAAATACATCTGTCCTAAGTGAAATAGTCACAGTAACCCTTTCAAGAATTTCGGGGTTACAATGTGTGTCGAAAAATTTCATTGAGATCTTTCAACACTCTAAATAGAAATTTAGATGCCCTTTAAATGGCAATGAAATTAGGCATTAACAATACTAATATTCACTGTTGGTGGCATTCCTAGAAGGTATTGGAAGCTCCTCGATTAAGTTTAAGTATTGCGAGAATCCTAAATCATATTGAATTCAGAACTCAGACTTTGCTATTGTTTGAGTAAGACTGTTTCAACTAAATTGAATGTAAAATACCCATAATTCTGACTCTCATCCAACCAAATTAGTCCAATGGTATCAGAAACCTACTGCACAATCGATTAATGCACTGGTCGGTCTTACAATTTCACTATAAATAACAATTTATTCTATCTAGAATATCGTTATCTTTTAATAAAGCTGCTCAATTAATTAGCCAATAAAAGTTTTCTCATTCATTGTTGAAATTTGAAACGGTAGCTCACTTGGAGGGGATGTATAAGTTAGACTTTTCAGGTCTCTCTCTGTTTTTAACCGAAAATTATCTAGATAATATTGACCAAAATGATGCTATGTTAATGTTTCGTCTATGCTGATTTTGCAAGCTGCCAAATGTTATGTGAATTAATTTCTCCTCGAATTTTGAAAGGCAAAATGTAATTAAACGATATGACTCAACATTTTGATTAAAATTCAGTCCGTAAGCTCCGGATGTCGTGACAATGTGTTTTCAATAATCAACGAAAGAAAAATGAAATTCGAATTTTATTTTTTAAACTGCCTATTGTGCAAATAGGGCAAAATTTTTATCAATTCTATGTTACACTGTTCGCAATAATGATCTCCGTTGAAAATTCCCTCTTGTCTAACTATTTCTGTAGCGAGGATCAAAATAACTTGCAAACAAACAACCATATATCAGATACTACTTACTATCAACCATACATTTGCCGCCTATTAGATAGGAATGAACTTATTCATTAAAAGGCTTACGAATACGTTATTCCGCACCTAGATGCCTTTAAATTAAAGATTCAACTGACAGTAACTCTTTTAAACTACCAAGTCATCCGATTGCTTCGCTATAAATATCCAAACTCGCAAAACCCTCAATTGTTTTAATTATAACTATATTGCAGACTTTATATTAAATAGATTCTTTAATAAAATTTCATAACAAAGCTGAATTCGAAAAGTGAAATTCAATGTCATTCCGCCTTCTTGGAAAGGCAAAATTGCAATGCAAAAGAATTAGAAGAAAGTGAAGAGGCCTTTCCCACCAGCTAACTAGAAAGAATGCGATAAGGTTAGGCAGATAGTTTAAAAAAGGGAATTAATCCAACGGTAAATGGGAGTTAAGTGATACGTTAAATGAAATAAAGTGAAGCAATTAGAATTTGGCAGAGATGATGCTCTACATCCTCACCCTAACCAGGTGTAATCATATAAGAATCATTAATTCCGTTTGAAATGTTACTTTAATAAAGCAAGTCATACGATGATTTAGTTAAAGGTGCTTTACAAATGACCAAATTTAAATTTGAAATAGTGTCTTATTTTATATACGAGATTAGTTTTTATCTTTACTAAAAGGGATTCATCAATCACATTATTCGTGATTGTTTGACGACCACCCACACTTGATCGCTTCACCGTCTGTGACTGTGGGTAGGTATCAGAATGGAAATCAATTTATTCTCGCAGGATTGACCTGTGTGTTACTATAAAATTCAAACCTAATGGTGACACTTAACGATTTGACTGATAAATGGTAGTCGTTTCATGTGAACCATCAACATTTTATCTCTTCAAAATAGTTTTTTGATCTAATCTACTCGATATAATGAAAGTTAAGATTAGAAGGAAAATAACAAAACTCCCTTCAGTTATTTTGTTTGCAAATGCTTCCACAATAGTCATATTTATGTCATTATTTAAAGTCGTTGCTTAATTAATGGACGCGTTTTCGTAAATGCGCGTTGCGTCGTAAACATGAAAGCCGTTATGTGTAGTTCATAAAATATATAGATGGTATAAGTCTAGACAAAAATTATCCTCACAATTTCTGGGAGAAGTTATTGCTCCCTTTACTCTCCCTCTCTCTATTTATTTTTATTATTCATAATTCTATTGGGTAAACGGAGAGGTTCGGAATTTATTTCAAATTTATTTGAGGAAACGGTACATTTCATAATCATATAAATATATAATATAACCTTCTGATAACAGACACGCAAGGTCTTCTTAAACTATTTAAGAATTATTCCCCAAACGTTTTTAGTAAAATAGTAGAGAATTCATTTGAAAAATTGATATTAATCTTGATTTCAACTCAATTGACCCAAATAGCTAAAAACAATCCAAGATAATTACAACTTTTAATAACCAAGACATAATTGAATTGTTATATTTAGATTTCAAAATGCATATTTTTGTAATCGAATGCAACTGTCGTAGTCAGCAAATTGAAAGCTTAAAATGAAATTTCCAGCCTTCTAATTAGCGTCCTAAAATATATTGCAATTCTGACTCAATGAGTTTTGACATGAGATATAAAATAATTAAAAATTAAATGTTGAATGAATAAATAAATCTTAAATGTTGCTAGAGTTGTAGGATTGGGGTTGCGAAATTTGAGACCTTTGACTGGTTTGCTCAAGCCACCTTGATTTTCAGTAACCTGCAGATGTGGTCAAATATTAAACGCATCCTCATATTTAAAGCTCGAATTCCGAGGTGACATTTATGCTATCGTTAGGGTGAAAGTATTCATATTTCACTTATATAAAATCCCTGCTTTTTACGGTATTTTTTGTAAAATCTATCAGCAATCACATGATGACAAAAAGGCGGCAATAAACGTTGTCAAAAATAAAAAATTAAAATATACCGTTAATTAACAGAAATAATTTTGGTAAAATTCAAGCGCTAAAATGCATTCATAGATGGTTTGCCATTTTTGTTGGAGTCCAATGTATCATTTTTGAAGAATGTTCTTGCATAACGCAGAGGATTAGCACTGACTTTAATATTTAATGCAAAGCTCTCATTTTGTTATAAATGCCGTCTAAATCCTTAGTTTGAACAAAATTCTCTAACAAGAAATTATGGCTTGAAGGCATGTACAAATCACTTCTAGTTAGTGATGACATAATATTTAACTTGCATTCCAAAATAAGGAAAAGCACTTTAAATCACCTGGATTGGAATAATATACTTAGATTAACGCAGCTCAGAATAGTTAAAACAAAATATTGTCTTACTTTCAGGTAACACAGGGCTAAATTAGAAATGCATATATGAATATAAAATTTCACCTTTTAAGCCAATTATTCTAAAACGCTTAAAATTAAGACAATCAATTGCTTATATTTTATTAATAATTACTATCGCACATTTAGGTTGATTGATAGACTTACCCCCATGTGAAGCACCCTGGGAGACGTAAACTCTTACGGCAAAAAAGTCTATTTACCTGCAGTTAACTTCTGACTTCAAACAACCATGACCCGACTGTATGTCATATTCCACCACTTCCCCAGTATCCATCTTACCTTTTCCCTGTATTTGTGCCTGTCAGTCTCTTTTACATCTGCAAATCACTCTTCTGCTAACCTCTCCACTTTTTATGACTTTGATGTTCCTCTCTTCTATGAAGCCTGAGGTCAACTAAAAGGCTATTGATAACTATCATAGAGCCTGACATGTGATATAAATAAATAGTCTATCCCACATTCATTTCCTTCAGTGTTTTTGGTTATCCCGCAATGAATAGTCATCTATCAAGTACGAATTGGA